>AUXK01000179.1:0-12389 GCA_000482165.1 Strigomonas oncopelti | reverse complement strand
CGTTTACGTATTACGTTTCTTTTTTTTTTTTTTTTTTTCTTCTGCATTTGCATTTGCCTTTTGTGAGTCAACCTGTACTGTGCCGTGCTCTCCTTCCCGCGTTTTCTTCTCGCCTCTTTTTTTTTTTTTTCTCATCATCTGTGCTTCTTTGTGAGGCCGTTTCATTCCCCTTCTAGGTTTCACCATAATCAGATTACACTGCGCTGCGCGATGCTGCCCGTCTTCCGCAATGCACTGGGCCGCCCGTGCCCCGAGTGGCTGAGCGCGCTTTTAGCGCCGGCTATCGCAAATACTACCACGGTCCCCGAGGTGTCAGTTTATACGCTGCACCAGCTTCGTTTTTTCTGCGCAGCGACCGGGGGAGGTGTGGTTCGCTACAATCTTCTCTTAGACCCCGCGCCGCGCGAACCTGAGCAGCTGGCGCTTCGTGCGGCACTGGCGCACAGTCGCCCGATTTGTCGTGTGCACATATGGGAGGGCGACGGTGAGGCGCAAGTCGACATTGCAGCCGAATTCTTGACATGTCGCGGAACTGCACTCACGGAATGCGGTGTCGACTTGCGCCGTCTGCGCGAGGTCACTGCGCAGCGCGGCTACACCCTTCCATTCTGGTTGACCGAAAGTGAGGTTGAGCTTTTGTTTTTGCACAGCGCGATCTGGTGCAGTCTACAGCTTGCCAATCTTTCCTTGCATGAGGTACACAGCCTCTTTGCCGAGCATGCCGTCTCCTTGGCAGAACAGGCCCACCCTTATATGAACCTGCAAGAGCTCACCGACAGTGCAAGCATGAATGGAGCCAAGTTTTTGTACCGTGCCGTTAATTTGTTCCGAAAATTCAAGCCGCTTAACGTCCTCACCAAGAAAAACTTTGACCAATGCATCGAGGACCGCATACGCATCGAGTCACTGATGAGCCAGTGCTGGTGCACCATTTGGGGAACGCCCGCTGATTTTCGCAACGCCGGCATTGAACTATTCGAAGACCCTATTGGGATATATGTCATGGATGCCGACGGGAATGAGAGCTTTATTATAAACGCGCTGAGCACAAAAGACCCCCTCGGTGCGTTTTGCAGAGTATATTCCGATCACTTCATTCACATCGTGTAGAGCAGTCGCCTCCCGCGGCTTGTGTGTCCTCTTCCTTTCTCTCTTCTCTCTCTTTCTGCTAGTCGATTATTATTATTATTATTATTTTTTGTTTTTTCCTCCTCCCCCTCCTATTTTTTTAATATTACTCTAAGCATCTACTATATACACACGAAAGATGCGTTTGCCCCGTTTGTGTTTACTTGGACTAGTAGCTTGCGCACTATGTGAATGTGCACCGGCAACTGCCTTTTTTTTTTTCCCCTACTCTCTATTTCTCTCTCTTTATTTATTTATTTTTTTTTCTTTAGTGCACGCACACATACACACTCACACAAAAAAAAAAAAAAGGGCAAATACTCAACTGCCTGCTTTTACAAATCCTTTTTAATACTGTATATCACTGCATGACTTCTTACCGACAAGAAGCAATTCGCCACATGTTGTTGTTGCAGCTGTCGGCGCTTAGAGAGCAGTGCAGCGCTTTAGAGCAGGAGCAGAATGGCGACAAGGACAGCTCCGTTCCCAGTGCCCTCGGCCAAAGCGATCGAGATGCGATTGAAGCCTTTTTTAACTCTGATGACGAATTTACCACGCAATTCAACAAGGGTGAAGGTACAGTAAAACGGGAAAACCTTTTGTAAAGCTAACATGCAAATGGTTTATTTGTTTTTTTCCCTTTTCCCGTCTCCTGTTTTTGGCATGAACGAAACTTGCGCACATTCATTACTGCTTGCTAGCCTTGTTTTTTTGTTTTTTATTGGAAAGAGATGGATGTATTTCTTTATACTATCTTTTGTTCTTGGTTCGCCTCTTTTTCCCCTTTTTTATCTATTGCTTACTTTCCGCCCAAATGCACGTTTTGTTTTTTTGCGGTACTTGCCTTCTATCTTAACCTTATATGTATAAATGTGTATTTGTATTCATGTAAAATATTGCTGCTTATTTTGCTCTCCTTCCTTTCTTCCTTTCTGCATGTCACATCACTTGTGCGAATGTATGTACACATACAGATACATTTAGTTGTTCCCCCCTCCTTTCTCTCTCTCTCTGTGCGCGAAAGAATGCAGTTTTTGCTTTCGGGGGTTGCGTCATTTTGCGTTGGTGCGGCATCATCCGCAGTATACTGTAGCTGCATCGCAGCGTCTGAAAATGAAGTGAAGAGAAGCGCCGATTACCTCGATGCCAATTGCCACTGGGGGGTGGACTTTTCGAACATCGACGCTTTCGAGCGCAACGCGGCTTGCGGGCAAGTAAGCATGCAGATCCTTCGCCTGCAGACTGAGTACACGTCTTCGCTGGGGGTTAGGTCGCCTTTTATGCGCATGGTCTGCTTTTTGCCCCTCGCCACCACAAAAAAGGCGTGTGACTTTATAGCAGACATCAAGCTGCGCCAAAGCTGGGACGAGCATTATGGCTCGTTTGAGAAAGAGCGAGAGGAGGCGGTAGCTTCGAGTGCCGTCATACCGCATGCGCGCCCGATCGAAGCCGTCGCAGGGAAAACTGGCGTTTGCGAAGGCAACGTTTGCAGACTCGAGCCGAATGTGACGAAGACCCTAACCGACAGCAATTTTTATGCCCACCGCGTTAAAACAGGTTTTGCCGGCTTCTTTGGCATTTCCGATCGTCTCTTTTTCTACAAACGGAACACGATAACCTATGCCCCGCGCAGCCCCTCAGGCGCGGCCGCAATGGTGGACATTCTCTACCACGGAAGCGCCGGCATGATCGCAGAAGTGGAAGAGAAAGGCGATGCCACGTCGCAGTGGATGGAGAAGATAAAGAGGGAGGGCCAGTTTGAGCCTGCTTTTATGAACTACCAGCACGTTGTGCTCGTTCCGGTTGCGGACGCAAAGGCGCAATTGTTCAGCAGCCCCGACGGGTTTCACTCCTTGGCCGCAACCGGCAGCATGTTCGACGAGGCCAGCTCCAAGAAGCTGTACGATCTTACGCGAAAAACAGCCTCTATGACTGAGAGCGGCGACATCGGTGTACAGGGGACGCTTTTAATCATGACATCGGCAAACGAAGTAAATGTCCCACGGTTTATACCTTTGTGGTCTCAGAAGCAGATCAGCGCTCGCGTCACACTAAAAGCGTATGAAAGCCTACTCTTGGCCTTGCGGGAGGCGAGGTGAGGCAGCAGGGGATACTCGCGCTAGATGGCGGCTGCATTCGCGCAGGTATTCTTGTTGTTGTTGCTGCTTCGGTTCCGGCCCGTGAATACACATACATACACACACACACACACACACACAGGAAGCATTTAAAGATAAATGTGTATGCTCCACGCACTAGTATTCTGCGCAAGAAGGAAAAAAAAAAAGGGAAAAAGAAAAGAGTAAGAGGCGACAACATATCAGTGATTGTATTATTATTGTGTCGAAATTTGCCATTTCTAGAGCTCAATAGACGACGTGCGGCTTCTTGGATGGTGTTGGGCAACACGTGTTTGCATGTCTCTGTGTATCGGTCATTACATCAACTATACTTGCCCAAAACAAAGAAAAAAAGAGAAGAAAAAAGAAAAAGGCAGGGGTTACTACTTTTTATCTGACGAACACATCTTGACAATTCCTCTTTCATCTTTTTGAAATGTCTTGTTGCCGTACGTAAATCGAGTTTTCCTTTTGTTTATTTCTATCACAACTATCATCTTGTCTTCTCTCTTCTGTCTGTCTTTTTTTTTTTTTTTTTCTCTTGTTTTTCGGTTTAATTAGTGTTTAGCTAAGCTTTTTTTATTGTTGTATTTTTGTAGTTGTTTGTAGTTTCGTTTACATACATTTTTTTGTTTACTATCTTTTTCGTTGTTTTGTTTTTTCTCTTTCGTTTCAGTTAATATAAATATAAATATACACTTTATTTGTTAGCTTTTTTCTTTTTCTTTTTTTTCTTCTTCTGTCTGATTCTTTGCCGAGTTTAAGGAATACGAACGTTTTGTTTTTATTTCGCTGCTTATAATTGGAGAACAGAATATATATATATTTTTGTATATATAAACACATATATAACATTTCCATTTTACTATACATTGCATTTATAAAATGAACGCCATTCTGCTCTCCTACCTCCTTGGGCGGATAGCCAATATCGCGGACGCAAGTCCCTCTGACATTCAAACGAGCGTGCTCGGGGGCAGCATTGCACTTAACAATGTAACTCTGAGAACAGATACGCTCAACTCTTTACTCCCTTTCCCTATCGAAGAGGGCAAGATTGCCCGCCTGACGCTTAAGGTACCCAATCCGCGGACATCGGACCCGCTTATGGTCGAGGCGGAAAACGCCCACGTTGTTTTTCAGTTGGATCTCTCAAAGGCCGCGATGGACCCGACCAAAGAAGAGCGGCTTCAAAACATCACGTCTGCCTCTATCCTCGGCAGCACCAACATGGCCGAGGTCCGGGGCGAGTCTGCAAGTAGCCATGGCGATGACGCGCCCGAAGTCGACAACATCGAGATGGCATCATCGGGCATCCCCTCAGGGGAGGAGGAAGACTTGGTATCGTGCTTGAGTGAAAACGAGTCGATCTCCGAAAGCGACAGCGGGTCCTCGTGGATGAGCGCAGACGACGGTCAAGGAGGGGGTGGCGGGAACAGTGGGGCGGGCGGCGGCTTCGGACTCTTCTCCTTCCTGCGCGACAAAGCGGTGGACTCGGTAGAGTGGATATGGCACCGCCAAATTAAGATTTTTTCTAAAAACGTGCACCTCTCTCTTCCCTGTGACACGCGAAACGAGATGAACTACGAGGCCGTTGTGGAACAGTTTCAAGTGATTATCGACCCGACGGAAAAGCTTAACGCGGTGGAGTACCTGAAGGTGGTGACGCTTATTTTCAAAAACGCTGTTGTCAACGCCACGACGCCAACGGGCGAGGCCACGGTGGTGTCGGTACCGTCGCTAGAAGTCAAGTTGACCAGCGTGTACGCCAACGGCGTCCTCGTGCGCAAGAACTCTGTCGTTCTCTTCGACGACACCGTCTCCCTCTTTGCGGATGAGACCTCGCTCTTTGCATTGATGAAGTGTCAAGCAACGCGCGCGGCGACGCTGCTCGTGCCCGTGTTCTGTCGGCGCTTTCTGCCCCTTCGCCGCGAGCGGTCCCTGTGGCGTTACGCATTTTGCTCGGCGATAGAGATGATCCACGACAAGAAGCGCCGCTTCAACTACAACCCATCTCACCTGCAGTTTTACTCGCAGGCGCGGCGGCGCTATATCGGTTTGCTGGAAAGCTGCCACCGCCAGCAGCGCATCACCGAGTACCGCGAGGAGCTTGCGGAGGTGGAGGAGGACCTGCGGTACCCCGACGTCGTCCTCTACTTGCGCCATTATGTGCAGCGGCGCTACAACGCTGCCGCCGCCGACGCGCTCGTCGCGGAGGAGCGCAAGCTGAAAGACAATAGTGTGCGAACGTCGTTGCATCTGGACACGAAGAAGATCTTTCTTCAGCTCCCGTCTCGGTCCGCCCTCATTGTTGACAACTTGCTGATGGCCTTCCGCAACGAGGCAAAGACGGTGTCCGTTGGCAACGTGAGCCTCTCCTCCGACGCGAAGATCCAATCCTTTAGCGAAGGGGCGCCCGAGTCACGCATTTTCAGCATGGAAATGAGCGAGGTCAAAGGATTTTGCAGCACCAAGGTGCTCTTGGAGCCGATTGCGATTCACTTGCGGGCAACCGATTTGTGCCGCGTCGTGCGCCCATTTATTGAGTGTCTGCACTCGGTCGAGGTGAAGTACTCGGCAACGAGCACGGCTGCCCCGGCCGCGAACGCCAGTAATGCGACACCTGGACGTTTGTCGGCCGACCGCGACGAGGCACCTTCTTCGTCTTCCTCCCCGGGCTCCCTCATTGTGGCGCTGCCAAAGCTGCATCTGCAACTAGACAGCTTTCTTTTTCTTGTTTCCCAGTGTACTTTTACCAAAAGTGTTGCCCTCAGTGCGGAGACGAAGTACGGGGCAGTCGTCAAGACCGTCTCGATTGATTGGAACAAAGACTTTTTGCTCTTGCCGGTTGAGGTGAGCATGCAGCCGTCGGGCGACGTGGTCGTGTCGGAGCTGCACTTCTCGGTCACCCATCCCATGTACGACGACTTTGCCGCCATTTATGCGCAGGGGCGCGAGCTAGTGGAGCAGGTGCCTGACCACGTGTGGGCCTTGCGTGCGTCGCCGCCACCGACTGCGGCCGCCGAGAGAGCGTCGTCCGCGGCTGCGATTTCCGCGACCGACTTTGCGCCGTGGTTGGAGAAGGACGTGTGGCAGCGCGAAAAAGGCACATCGCTGGCTATTATTAAAGGAATGCGTTTTACCTGCGAGCCATTCAGCACTTCGGTCGCTGTGACTCGCACGGAAATCTCCCAAGTATGGAAAGAACGACGCGGCGCGACGACGCGGGCGTTGGCGGTGCGGTGTGCCAAGGTGGAGGTGTCTGCCACGCATTACAACGGCTCCCAGGTGCAGATAGCATTGCCCAGCGGCTTTGTCCTTTTTTCTGCCGCAGAAAGCGCGTCGCAGAGCGTTTTCCTGCCTTCGTGCGAAGTGAATTTTGTGGTACCGGGTCTCGCGAAGGGCACGTCGTCCACTTGCGTCGTTTTGGGTGCCTCCGAAATGAGCGTCGTCGCACTGGCGAGTAGCACACTTGTCTCCGCCTCACAAATAGACATGGTGGACGAGGGTGTTGCGCTTTCTGCATTCGAGTGTTTAGTGAAAAGTGACCCCTCGGTTGTTCCTACCTGTCGCGCTCCGTACCGCGCGTCTGTTATCAAGCTGTCGATGGACCTGCACTCCGTGGGCTGCCGGGCTTTGCTCAACGCGCCACTCGATGGTCTTGTGAGTATTTTGGCTGACGCGTACGAATATCTCTGCGCCAACGTCGTTCCAGAGAATATGTATCAGCTCTTCTTCAGTGGGTACAGTGACCTTGAGCTCGCGTTGAGCGCCCACGAGGCTTGTCTCGTCAACAGCGATGGCCTGCCGCTGTGGATGAATCTGTGCTCGATAAGCAGCAGTAGCGGCAGCAGCGGCAGCAGCAACAGCAACAGCAAGGCTGAGACTGGATTCGCACAATGTGCTTACACGGGGCAGCCGCTCAGCTTGAAGCTTAACACGAACTTGAAGGACTTGCAAATGCAGCTCCTCCTGGACCCGTTCCAGATGGTGGTCGGCTACACCTCTGTCGATGCACATGAGGAGACGGCGGAGTCGGCCTCGTCCCTCGGCGCCCGCATTGTCTTGGACCGTGTTTCGTGTTCGCTGCCCATGGGCAAAATGCCCTTCTGGGAAGAGCGTGTGCAAAAGATCGAAGCGGCGCCCACGCACGTTAGTTGCGATCGGGCGGAAGCGGCGCTCCTCTTCGGCAACAACGAGCAGCTCCTCTCGTGCACCGTTACTAGCCTAAGTGTACTCTCTGCTGTTGAGGAGCTCTCGACCATAGCGACAGGCGCCACGCGCAGTCCCAGCGACAGCGACGCGGGCGGAAGCAACAACCGCTCCTTCGGCGGTGGCGGCGGCGGAGAGGCAGCGAGCAAAGGAAATGTCAACTCCACCGCCGTGGACATCACAGAATGCTCTTTGTATGTGTGCCCCGCTGTGTCTGTGGAGAACTGGTCCCTAGCCTTTGGCCTTTGCCAACAACTGTCCTCCGCAGGCTTTACGCGCATCTCCTACCACGTGGAGTCGGCGCCTCTCGTTTCGCGGGGTTCGCACGACCTCGGGCGCGCCGGCAAAGACGTCTTTTTCTTTAACCGTCACGCCGTGATGGTTGTGGAGGATAGCACCTTCTTCTCCTTCGACGAAAAGCGCCGTCTCGTCATCTGCGACGATACCACCGTCGTGTTTAGACGGTGCACCTTTTCTTTCAACAGCTCACCGTTCAGATGCGTGGGCCCGACAGCCATTTTCATGTGCGAAGAGTGCACCTTCACCAAAGCGTCGTTGACGAACGCCAGCGGCGCCGGCGGCAGTGGTGCAGAAGCCCGGAGCCTCAGTAAAAGCGGCACCGGCAAGCATGATGACGACGCACTCAAGGAGGAGGGCGCGGCGTCGGCGTCGGCGCCGCGCACCCCGGCAGACTTGTCTACTTTTGTCCTAAACGTACACGACGTGACTGCGAAAGTACAGATTGCTGCGGAGACAAACGTGCTGTACAGCCAGCGGCGTCTGTCCTGCACATACAAGGAGGTTCCCGGCCGCTTGACCGAGTTGCACGTGCACAGCAAGAAAGCCATGTCTTTTTATTACGAAAAGCAGTGCAAAGTAAAAATGACCCACGTGGACTCGGCACAGTTCTTCCTACAGCACCACCGCCGCCGGGGCAGAGTAATAGTGGACACTAATCTGTGCATCAGCGCTGTGCGTCTGCCACTCACCGCAAGCGTGTTGGACTGCGTCAACCGTATCCGTTCGTGCTACGACGAAGTGAGGCAAACTCCCTTGCGCACTACTAGCAGTGTTGCCGCTACGACGCTCAGCGCCGCCGACCACGAAGGCGAGGTGGAGGAGCGCTATCGCTATTCTCGAGTGAGGGCCGCCGCCACCGCCGCTACTGTGGACGAGGACGACTTTGTCGATCCTTTTCACGGTCGCAGCAATGACGCCAGTACCGCTGACGCAGCAAGTGGTACCAGGACTGGCGGGCCTCTGCAATCCGACCTCCCGGGCTCCGGTGCTGTCGCCGGCGACACCCCATGGTCACCGCCGTCGGCGTTTTGGGGGGTGCGTAAATGGCAATGCCACGCCTCCACAACCAAGTGCAGCGTTGACGTTCTTCTCGTTAATCACACGAACGTCGCCTCGTTTCTATTGAGCTCAGCGCTTTTCTTTTCATCCAAAGAGACGGCGGAGGAGTACGGCAGCGTGGAGTGCCGCGGGAGCGTGGAGCACATAGAGCTGCTGAATAACGACTTGGGGCAGTGCGAGCGAGTAACGTCGCAGCCCATTCTTTTTAACCTCGAAGGATCACTGGGTGCCAACAATGTTTCCCTGCGCTGCAAAGTAGACAACAGCGTCGTGTTGCTTCAGACGGTGCAAGTCAGGTGCTTGCTGGCGGTTCTGAGCAGCTTGCGTCAGCTTGACAGCCTTGTGGCCGTGCGCATTGAAAACGAGAGTGGCCTCACGGTGGAGTTGAATCGTATGATTGGCGAGCATGTGTCGGTGGATAAGTCGCTGTGCTTGTACAAGCCCATTGCGATCTCGGTCGGTCCGTCACTGTCCTCCGCGCGGGCGGCGGCTCCGACAGCGCAGGTACCAGACTGCACAGCGGCTACGGGCGGGCCTCGCTCGGCTGGGCGCCTGTACACGCGGAGGTGGAAAGCCGAGCCTGATTTGACGGTAGAGTCCTACATGGACACCCGCCTCGTTCACCACATCACCATCCGCACGTTTGTGTCTGTTACAAACTGCACCGACATGGAGCTCACGCTGTGCTCCAACGAGAGCGGATGCCTTGTTGAAGTCGGTCCATCCTCCTCTCGCTCTATCCCTGTCCCGCTTTTGGAAAGCGCTAAGCTGTGGTGCTTCTTCACCAACTCGTCAACGCGCCGACGAACGATGCGGGCGCCCCTTTTCACGTGCGAAGGAACCCCGTCCACCTCTGTCGCCCAGCTGCTTCGCCGCAAGGTTGCCAAGACGATCTGCGTCGGCGCCGCGGCAGAAGACGACATGGCGGCCGGCCACGTGGAGCTCGTCGACGAGGTCGACGGCTCATCGCGGTACGTGCGCGTGCACATCGAGAGGGGCGACGAGTACGGCGGAGGCGAGGACGGTGTGCGACTTGTGCTCGCTGCGGAGTTCGCGACGCTGATCAACACGTGTCCGCTTGGTCTGTCCGTTGCAATTTCGAGCGTAGAAAAAGGAACTATCGAAGCAACGGAGTATTTGAAACCAAACGGCGGCCTTTACACCTTTTATTCCGCAGCGGAGAGTGCGGCCTACACGTTTGACATACACTTCGCCACGCGCAATTGTGGCGTTTATACGTCCACCAAATCGATACCCCTGTGCAGCGCCTCTGTAGTCTCTGCTGCCGAGAAGGGCGCTGGTGGCGCTGGTGGTGGTTGTGTGAGTGTTGGCAGCGCTGGCTTCGCCAACACATCTTCCTTTTCATCTCCCACCGAATCCGTCATGGCCAAGAGCGATAAGGGCAATACGGGGCAGATGGAAGTGTGCTTTACACGGCAGTGTAGCGCAAGCGGTGTAGTCTGCCTTGTACTATCGATGCCGCAACTGCACGTCCTCGACGACCGCTCTGGCGTGCCTCTTGTGGTCAGTGGTGATGGTGCGATTTTGGAAGTGGAGGAGGAGCAGGACGACAAGGGAGGTGCGAGCGGTACGCAAACCAGCTTTTTGATCGCGACAGCGGAAAGAGAGGAGGTCGTTCTCACGTCGGTTGGCTTCGGCGGGGCGTCGACGGCAACCATTTGCGTGTGTGAGTGTCTCAGCGGCACCTGTGCAGTTTTGCCCATCGACGGCACCGCCACTTCGCACGTGTGTCTACTGAAGCCGTGCCCTCGTCCTCACCCGCCCCCTCCTTCTCCTGCTGTCGCGGCGGGCGGTAGCCGCTTACCACACTACTCGAACGACGCCGTGCACATTCTGCCACCTCTCGTCTTTCACAACGAGGGGGGCGAAGAACTCACGGTGCGCCACTATGTTCTCAAGAGGGAAGTGTCACCCACCGCCGCATGCCCTGTGGCAAGCGTGGTGAAGGTGGGGGCCCGCGCGGTAGCAAACTACAGCATCCTGGCCAATGCAGGGTACACCAATTGGTTCCTACTTTCGTGTGAAGGCTGCACCTCTCGCGACTACGTGAGTATCACCATCTGCCCCGGCGCCCGATGGAGAGGGCTTGTCAAATGTGAAAACCACTTTTACAAGGTGGTTTTCCAAAAGGATGGTCTTCTCGACTCTGGTCACCTAAGCATTTCGGCCAAACTACCCCCACCCGTAAAGGTGGTAAATTTGTGTAGCCAAATGGTGGCCAAGGTGAAACCACTGAGCGTCCTCTACCTGCCAAGCGCGCGCGCCATCCCGTTTCCTGTTACCCTTCCCGCCCCCTCCTCTGCCTCCACCGGCACCGCGGTGACGGCTTCTTCGTCGGTGTCGTCGTCGGTGTCGCCCTCCTCTGCGGTGCGCGCTTGCTTTGCTGTCAGCGAGATTTCGAGCGCGGAGCCTGTCCACGCGTTTGCACTGGTGTCAGGCAAGCAGCAGTGCGTCTACTTGATTGACATGGGCCGCAGCGGCGCGAAGGTGCTGCGCGGGTGTGGCTTCCCCACCCGTAAAGTGGATGGACAAGGCATTAACTTTACGCTGCGCGCCTCCTTTTCCAACGCATCAGTCGTCTTGCGCCCGACGGAGGGCTTTCTGCAAGCATCGCTTCCGCTACTGTCCGTCAACGTGAGCAGTGCGAAAGGTGTGGTGGATTGTGTCTGCTCCGCCTCAGGCTTCTCACTCAAGTGTAGCAGCACAGACGGCGCCACAGCGGCGACGACGCCCCACGTGCCTCCAGTTTTGTCTCCTTTCAGCCTGTCTCTGTCCGTCATGGCACTCCGTTGCGTTGAAGACGAGAGCGTCGAGATCGGGAGCGCCAGCCTGCGGTGTGCGCCCCTCTCACTCTCCCTTTCGGCCCAGTTCATCGCGCTCTTTCAAAAGGCGGCCGCCGAGCTCTACGTGGCGGTCGCGCCACCGCCACCACCCCCTGCGCTCTTGACGCCGTCGACGGCGGGAGTGCCACCACCGCCAGCAGTTTGGTATGTGAGCGTACGGTGCTTGGAGGTGTCGGCGATGGAACTTAGCTGCCATTGGGACCGCGTGGCGGCCGCCGACCTACCCAACTGGGGCTCCTGCCTCTTCTTACTGCGCTTACTGCCCTCAATGCAATTCTTTGAGGTACGCCTGCCACCCTTGTCCACAGCGTTCCCCATCGCAAAGCCCGCCAACCTCGTTGCTGGACAGCTGAAGAGCTTTTATCTGTCCGAGCTGATCAGCCAAATTCCAAGCGCCGCGAGCTCGTTCAGCTTTTCGCAGCGCAAAAGTGGACTTGTTCATCTACTTTATACGCGTTTAGGGTTTTTGTTCGGCATAACTCCGGACGCGTAAAATTTTCAAAGCTCTTCTGCATGTTGTTGTCCTTTTTATCATTAAGCTCTTTTATTTATCGTCACTTTTTTTTTTTTTTTTTCCTTGAGATATATATATATATATATTATAATAAAAAAAGAGAGATGTTATGTGCGTGTGCTTGTTGTTGTCACGCGCGCGCGTGTTGTCTTTAGTCTTCTATTGTATATATATATATATATATTATGTGTG
>AUXK01000178.1:0-12390 GCA_000482165.1 Strigomonas oncopelti | reverse complement strand
TTTGCTCTTCGGCTCCCTTTGTGTACTATCATAATAAACAACAAAAATAGAATAGAGCAGTATAACTAGTAGTCCTTTGCACCCACGCAGGCCATGCGACGAGTTTCCTCTCGCTCGCTTCTCTTGGTGCTCGTTGTGGTGTTCGTGTGCACCCTGCTGCGCACCGACGCCGCCCTCTCGTTCAAGATGCGGGAACGTCTGCCCATCACGCTGTACATGCGCGATGTACGCCAAACACGCGCCGCCCGCCTCCGCGGCGGCGAGGCGGCCTACGCGAACCCGGTCGACGCGGAGATCACGGCGATGCAAAAGCACAGCAACCAGGAAAAGATCATGCTGCCCCTCGCGCTGTGTCCCTCCTTTGGCCTCACGAGCAGCAGCCACTACAACGTGAGCGTGTGGGCGCGCATGGCCCGCGCGCAGATGGCGCACAGCCCCGCCCCCCAGCAGAGCGACGCGGCCATCCGTCTGCAGGTCGGCCGCGGCATCAACCGCGAGACCACGTGGCTGCCGCTGATCGTCCGCCAGGACAAGGCCAAGCCGTTGGGGCTGCTGAAGCCCGCCGGCGTCCCGTCGCAGACGTCGCTTCTCTTCCTGCACAACGTCCACTTCTCTTTCGGTTTCCAGAAAGGGGACTTCAACTCTGTGACGAGCTGCCGCGTCGACTACGTGTACGCCCCGGTGCCGACGGAGACGCTCATGCTCGCCTTCATTTGGGAGGAGCACCGGGCCTTCAACCCCACGCGGGCGCTCACCGCCTGCAGCGTGGTCGTCCTCGTGGCGGCCCTCCTCCTTGTCGCTTCCATGGCGGGCGGGAAAGGAAAGACGGTGCAGCGCTTTCGCCGGCAGACTGTTAGCGTCCGCTCTCACAAGAGTTTGTAGAGTGAAGGATGAGGGAGAAGAATATGTTGAAGATGAAGGCGAGATGGTTTGCTTGTGAGTATCTATCGCTTTAAGCGCAAGCATGAAGAAATCATATATGTATTTGCTATAAAGAGGAAATTTCGTCAGAGAAAGCCTGCATTGTATGTGGGAGCTGAAAAACCGCTACCGTCATATGCATGTACCTTATTGATAACTTTTTCTTTCTCTGTTTGTCTTCTTTCGCTCTTCATATCCTTTTTTCCCTTTTTTTCTCCAATATCAATTAGCTCTTCATTATTTAATCGACTGACTTACGTTTTTCGACTTCTATTTGCAAACAGCAGAAAGCGATAGCATAAGTGACCTGCCGCGTCGCGTATGCAGTCCGCGGGTATCGTTAGCAGCTCATTAGCGGCCCGTGGCATGGGCGGTGGGGGCGCCGCCGACTATCTGACAGAGGATGACAAGCGGCGAAAGAAGAAGCTGCAAAAACTTAGGCGCATGAGCGCGGAAAAGAGGCGCGCCTTTGTGCAGTACGAGCGGCGCCACAACGAGAAAGACGGCCGTCTTTACTACTGCGACTACTGCGACCTCTTCGTGAGCAGTAGCCCCAAGTGCTGGAAAAAGCACCTCCGCAGCGTGCGCCACATGGACGCGATGGAGGGCTACTACGCGATGGCCACGCAGGTGGAGGGCGCGTGGTTTCTGAAAATTCAGGCGGGGATCGACCGCGCACGGACCAGGGCAGTCCACCAGCGGCAGCAGAAGGTCGCGGGAACAGGGGCTATCACGCCGCTCGCGGCGACCATAGTGGGCCCTGGCATCGTCGTTGGCGGTGGGCCCCGCCGCCGCCGCCTCCGCCGGAGGAGCTGTCAATCAAAGTCGGCAACACAGTCGTGTACAGTGGCAAGCCATGAACGTATCCTGTTACAATACAATATTATTCGTTTATAAAAAGAGAAAATAAAAAGGAGTTAATTTATTTATGCATAAAAAAAATACTGTCTCTCAAGGGAAAACTATGAGAATGTGTACGATATAATAAACAATTAGACAAATAAAAACAAGCTCTCTTCTTCTCTGTTCTACTACGCAGAAATATATCAAGTTTTAACACACATACATATCTGTCTATACATTTGCCGACAATAGTTTGCCAGGCTTAGTTGTTTTTTTTTGTTTTTTTTTTTGCCATTTGCGTCTTTTTTTTTCAATTTTTTTAATTCTTAGCACTTGATTGCTATCATTTTTATTTTTTTACACGAGTAAATTTTAACCATGAGCAGCCCTGGTGCCGGGGCCGGTGGCGGCGTTGATCGCCGGGCGCGCTTGCGTGAACAGATGAAGGAGTTCTACGGCGACAAGCCGACGAGCGCGGCGAAGCGCGACGTGTCGCCGCAGAAGGTTGGCGTGGCGCGTGAGATGGACCTCGACTCGGAGTACTTCAACGTGTCGCGGTACACCACCGACCTCCTGCGAAGGGAGAGCCTGAAAGGATTGGTCGAGGCCGACACGGAGCTGCTGCGGCGCGTGCGGCGCCTCGACTCGGAGCTGCAGGAACTCGTCTACCGCAACTACGCCAAGTTCATTTCCGCCACCGACACCATTCGTGAAATGCACAACAACATCTCGGAGATGGACACCAAGCTGCAGGCGCTGACGAGCAACGTGTCGAACATTGACCAGGTGTCGCACCAGATCACCGACACCCTCCACACGCACCGCAACAAGATCGAGGAGACGGTAAAGGTCAACCGCCTCATGAAGAAGGCGCAGTTTCTGGTCGGCCTCCCGGCCATGCTGCGGGAGCTGATGCGGAAGAAGGACTACAGCACGTGTGTCAAGTACTGGGTTGCCGGCGACGGCTTCCTCGAGAAGCACAACGCCATCCCCAGCATCCAGAAGGTGCACCAGGAGTGCCGGGCCCTGTCCAAGGAGCTGTACACCAAGATCGAGGACGTCATGTGCGCCTTCCCGCTCGACGACCCGGAGGCGATGGACAACATTCGCAAGTTTGTCGAAGACCTGCGGCTGCTCCGCGCGACCTCGCTCTCGGCCGAGATGAAAAGCGAGGACGGCACCTTCGAGGACACGGTGCTGCGTGCGCTGATGCGCAGCGTGTCGGCCAACTTCTCCAAAGGCATCGCGGCGGTGCAGCGCGACACGAAGGCGGCCCTCGCGCTGCCCGACTTCGCCGACATCGAGTACGCGAAGCGCGACGAGCCGCTCGCGAGCGCGAACCTGCGCGAGGCCCTCGCACAGCTCAAGAGCGTGTGCGCCCTCCTCTCCGTCAACTCGCAGCGCGTTTACGCCCTCCTCAACCGCGAGGGCGCCGGCGTCGCGATGCGCGTGGCGCAGGAGGTGCAGCCGATGCTGGTCGACCTGCTCGCGCCCGTGTCGGAGCTGATGGGCTCGCTCGCCGTCGAGGCGTGCACGGCGGCGGCCGAGGAGGCGGGCGCGCACATGCTCTCCAAGGACCGCCACGACACGGTGCCGCAGGTTCTCGGCAACGTCGCCAACGCCCTCGCGCGGCAGCTGAAGAACTTCTCGGTGACACTCAAGACGCTCGGCGCCAACTACCTCGACACGGCACACAGCCAGCAGAGCAAGGCCTACAGCGTCTTCGTGGACAAGGCCGTGTGCGACATCCTCACGCAGTGCGTGCAGCTCTTCCACGAGAAGGCGGTGCAGCCACCGAGCGCGCTGGCCCTCGCCGCCGTCGCCGAGCCGCTGCGGCGCGACAACATGCTGGTGGTGCAGTCGCCGGAGTGCAAGGCGCGCCACGAGAGGCTCGCCTTCTGCCTCTCCCGCTACGCCTACGGCAGCCTCGCCGCCAGCCTTGCCGACGTGATGCAGACAGTGCTGGTCGACAGCGAGGCCCTGGCGGCCGAGAGCGCGAAGGACGTGTCGCTGTCGCTTCGCGAGGCGGCGAGGCACCTGCAGCACCGCGCCGTCGTCCTCGCGGGGCAGGTCGGCGTGGCCGCCGCGGAGGACATCTTCAAGAGCAACGCCACGCCGTACAACGCCGTCTCGGAGCGTGTGCGCGAGCTGGTGGCGGACTGGGGCGCCGTCGCGGAGGCGGTCGAGGGCCTCGTGCCGCCGCAGCCGCTCGCGGCGGCACGTCGCACTAAGTCCGCCGTCGTGAGCCACATGGAGCCGCTCGGCGCCGCCTCGTACAACAGCCGCGCCTTCGGTGGCGGCAGCAGCGTCGGCCGCAGCAGCGACCACCACCCCCGCGGCGGCCGCCTCCAGGTGCACTACGCCCGCCGCGAGCTCGCCTCGCTGCAGAACAACGTCGCGCAGCTCTTCTCCAACCAGATCCAGGTCTACCACACCATGCCGACCGACGGGCGCCCGGCGACCACCGTCGCCTGCATCGTGCTGTACCAGCTCAAGGCGTTCGTCGAGACCGTCCGCGCGGTGCACGCATTTGACGAGAACTCCTTCAACCGGGTGCAGGTCCACTGCACCTACCTCCTGCGCGCGGTGCTGGCCCCGGCCAAGGGCAGCCCTGGCCGCGCGTGGCTCAAGGCGTGGGAGGACAGCGTGGCGGCGGAGGTCCAGAAGCAGCTGGACGAGGTCTGCACGTGCGCCTACGAGCGCTGCGAGGCAAAGGTGCCGCTGTCGCACACCGTGCTGGAGGGCATCGTCGACGAGGGGCGCGGCGGCGGCGCCGCCGGGGCCGCCGCGGACGACGACGACGAGGCGGCAGCGGCGGGCGGCGCCGGCGCAGAGGCGAGGCCGCGGCCCGTCGAGACGGCCGCCGCGCCGCCAGCGCCACGGCTGGCGAGCGCGAACACTGCTTCCGCGCCGGTCGCCGCGCAGCGCCCGGGCGTGGCGGCGGCACTGCCAGCCCCGGTGCCCGTGCGTCCGACCCCCACAATGACGACGACAGCGACGGCAGCCGCGCCTGCCATCGCCAGTGTGCCAAAGTACACGAGCATCGTCCCCCCCATTGTCGCCCCTGCGCCGACGCCGGCACCTGCAGCCGCATCAGCAGCGGTGCGCCCGACTGCAGTGAGCACACCCTCCACCACGAGTGTGGCGCCACTGTCGCGTCCCGTCGCTGCGGCCGCCGCGCCGCCGGCCCGCAAGACGTCGACGTCCGAGACGGAGCAGCGGCGGCGGACGTACGACGAGGAGGAGTTGCCCATGTAAAGCAAACGGAGATATGTATATTTTAATATATACACAAATGCAGGCATCGGGGTGCAACGGGTTTTTTTGTTGTCACTGACACAAACAGCGAAAGGAAAACTATTTTTTTTTTTTTTCCTTTTTGAAGCATCATTTTTAGTGTCTTTTTTTCTTTCTCTTTTTTACTGGCTTATCGTACTAGAGTGTGTGTTTTTTTGTTGGCGTTTGTGGTGGGTCGAAGAATTTTACGTTTTTATACATAAAATTTGGCGTGCTTTTCTCAACACACTTTTATACATGTGTGTGCCCAACAAGTTTATTTTATCTGCGTCCAGCCAGACTTAGTGCACTGTATCTTTTTCATTTCGGCTTTGGGTTCCTTACAATGATCTGCTTTTTATGTTGTCTCTTTGTCTATTTTCGTTTTCACTCCCTCATCCTTCGTCCTTTTTATCCAATATATACTTGCCAATGTGCTTTTTCCCCACTTAGTATATTTAGTTAATAATACAGATTTACCTCTCAGCACCTCTACCAGAATGCTGCGTGCCACCTGCACTCGTTTCATCTACGAGTACAAGTTTGGGCAGCCGTCGCTGACCAAAGCGTTCGGCACGAAGATCGCCGCCAGCGGGCTCGCCCCGCAGCCTGGCCAGCTGCAGGAGACGAAGCTGCCCAACGGCGTGCGTGTTGTGTCCCACGACCTCGACGGCCCCCACTCCGTCGTCGGCGTCTACGCGGAGGCCGGCCCCAAGTTCGACCCCGTAGCCACGCCCGGGCTCAGCTACGTCATGCGCTTCGCCATCCAGACCTCCAACATGGAGAACTCGCTCTTCCAGCTCGACCGCACGATGCGGGCGACCGGCAGCTCCTACGGCCACGGCGAGGTAGACAAGCGCTTCCTTAGCTGGAAGGCGGAGAGCCGCCGCGACATGTGGGAGAAGCCCTTCGAGATGCTAGCCACCGGCGTCGTCATCCCCCGCTTCCACGAGTCCGACGTGGAGCGCTTCCGCGACACGATGGACAACCAGCTGCAGGAGCTGCGCTGGCAGTGCCCGCGCGAGTACGTGGTGGACGGCCTCGAGACGGTCGCGTTCTACAAGGAGCCCCTCGGCTCCCCGCGCATGGTGCCGCCCAAGGCGAACGACCGCTGCAGCCACAAGGCGCTGCTTGACCAGTGGGCGAGCCTCTTCCAGCCGAAGCACATCGTAGTCGCCGGCGTCAACGTGCCGCACGACGCCCTCGTAGCCGCCTACGAGCGCCTGCCCTTCAAGCACTCCGCCGAGGCGCCCCACCACGCGCGCTGCAAGGCGCCGGAGCTCAACATGGCCAACGAGGCCGCCCAGTTCAACCCCGGCCGCCACGAGGTGGAGTACGAGAACCGCGCCGGCGCGATGGGCACCAAGCCGGACATGGACGCCGAAGTGATCGCCGCCGTCGGCGTGGTCACGAACGGCAACGGCGCCGGCGCGAAGCCGTACGCCACCGCGCTCGTCGCCCGGGAGCTCTATGACGCCGCGGCGCGCGTGGCGGGCGGGTCGAACTACTTCGGTGTGCAGACCTTCTACCGCCCGTACACCTCCGCCGGCCTCATCGGCTACACCGTCCGCGGCGCCCCGGCTCAAATTGAGAAGATGGTCGCGGCCGCCGCGAGCGCCTTTCCGAGCAGCGTCGACGAGGCCGCCCTCGGCCGCGCCCGCGTCCGCGCGGAGATGCGCGTGCTCAATGAGCACCTAGAGATGGCGCGCGATTACTGCGACTTCATCGCGACCTCGGGCAGCAAAGCCGACGAGCTCGTCGCGGCTGTGAAGGCCGTGAGCAAGGCCGACGTCGAGGAGGCCCTCAAGGCGATCCTCGCGCAGAAGCCCGCCTCCTACACCACCGGCGACACCTTCGTCTTCCCGCTAGTGAGCAGCCTGAACAAGGCGTAGGGTGCGCGGCGAAGCAGATGGAGAGGGTAGTAAACAACAAAAAAGGAGAAAAGGATCTCCGCTCAATGTCCTTCCGACTTTTGTCGGCGTTTTGTTTTTGTGATGGTCAGTGGCTCTCTTATTATTATGTTATTAGGACTAAAGCAATAATGCGTGCTTTTGAATGTCCTTAGGACCCACCAGGAGATAGAAAGAATGAGAGAAGAAAGCACAACTGTCATGTAGTGATGATTAGTATTACTTTTTAACTTTTTAAAATATATATTTTTTTTAGATAGCAGCTCTTCGAGGGCAAAAAAAAAAAAATTTTAAAAACACGAAAAGACATGAAGCCTAAAAAATAAACATACCGAATTAAAGCTGGGGGTTATTAGAAACTTAGCACTCTTAACTTGACTTATATCTTCTATACTACGCTCAATGCACAAAAATAAAAAACATGTTAATCTACTAAAATACAAAAAAAAACACACACACAAAATAGTACAACAGCTTAACGTGATATCTAGTATTACTATATCTGTTTGCTTTGGATGCTATACATTATTTGGTCCATCCGTTTGCGCTATTATGATTCTTATGATAACGCTTGTCGGTTTTGCTTTCCTGTCACCCCCCTGCTTTTTCTGTTTGTCCTTTGTTGTTCTGTTTGGTTTTTCAAATGAAGAAATATTATTATCTTTTCTTTCTACACACACATATACACATAGGAACTGTATTAGGGATGTTGCGCCCCTTTCTCGCGGCAGCCCGGCGCCGCGCCCCGGTGGGCTGTACGTACCTGCCTGTCTGGTCGCAACGCCGCGCCGCCGCCTCCGCCACGTCCTTCAGCGAGATGGATGCGGCCAACGCGGACGTGCTGGCGGCCTACCGCGACCTCACCCTGCAGCCCCTCCTCGCGACGAAGCAGCAGCAGCTCGCGCGGCTGGAGGCCCTCAAGGTGCAGTGCGACACGGAGGCGGCCACATACCCGCGGCTGTGGAAACTGGGCGTGCTGGGTTTTCTTGCTTTGCAGATAGTGGTGCTCTTCGACTGGACCTACGTTCACTTTGACTGGAACCTGACGGAGCCGATCACCTATCTGCTTGGCTACAGCTTCACGTGGCTGAGCCTCCTGTGGTACGGCAACCTGCAGCAGGAGTTCGGCTACGGCACCGTGCACGAGCTGCTGCAAGAGCGGCGTTGCGCCCAGCTTTACAGGCTGCGCGGTGTCGACATGATGCTGTACAAGCAGCTGCAGGAGGAGACCGCGGTGCTGCAGCGTCGCTTGCGCAGCCTGGAGCACCTGCCGAAGAAGTAGTAGGCAAAGGTGCAAACAGGAGCTGCCATGTTGGATGAAAAAGATGGGTTGCGTGTCATGTGCATCCCTCTCTCTCTTTTTTGTATCGCGTATTTCTTTTTTGCTGTGTACATAATAATAAATAATTGTTGTAAAATATATATGGTTCATGTGCATGTGCGTTTGCGTGTGTGAAACGAGCTTCTGTGTTTTCTTCGTTTTCTGCTTAGTTTGAATGCTACACTGCTGTATATGTTTCTTCTCATCCTTCTCTATCGTGTATTACTTTTTTTTTATGCAACAAGAAATAAAAAAAAAGTAGAAGAAGAAGCGAATAGTAGAGAAGGAATAACTTCGCTCCATGTACAACTCCGACGAAGATTACTGGCGGCTAAGGGCGCAGGAGGGCGCACAGGAGCACGAGCAGATGATGGCGCTCCAGCGAGAAGAGATCGAAAAGCTGCAGCGGCGCTGCTCCGACCTGCTCCACGAGCAGAGCTTGCTGCGCACCTCTGTCGCGATGGACATTTACAATTATATTTTAGGCTACCAGCAAAAAGAGAGCGAGCGAGGTGGCAACCTTCCAAGCTGCCGCAGCACGAAGCACGACGCCTTCAAGAATGGTAAGAGTGGGAAGGAGGGGGAGGCCGATAGCATCCCCCTCGCGCGGCTGTGCTCGTTTCTCAACCAGTATAGCAACGGCCTCGTGCCGCTCTACAAGCCGATGCCCCGCAAGCGCGGACGCCAGGCGACGCCGGTAGCGCCGAAGAAGTCGTTGCACTCGTACGTAGCCCCCCGTCGGCAGCGCAGTGCGAGCAGCGCCGGCAGCCAGCCGCAGGATGACACTGAAATGCCGCCGCCGTCGGGCCCGAGCTCGCGCACCGCCTCCGCCTCGCGCCGCGAAAAGAAGGGGATGCTGCCGTGGATAGCCGACAAGGCGGTGAAGCGGCCGCGCGACACGACGTCAGACAGCGAGGCCGACGACGCGCCGATGGAGCACCGGTGGGGGCGGATCGGACGGGGCCAGACGCCGGCCGCCCTCGAGGGCGCTCCCCCGCAGAGCCCACTCGTCCGCTGCGGTCAAAAGGACGACGACCAGGACGAAGACGTGCCGCTGTCCTCCGCGGGCGGCGGGGAGGCGCAGCACTGACGTGGCGTTGCGGGGGCGCAAAGGGGGAAAGAAGAATACACTGTGAAGCGCCACATATTGCTTTGTTGCTCGTCAACTGTTTGCTTTTTCTATATATTTTTTTTTTGTTTGTTGTTGTTGTTGCTTTATTTGTTTGTTTGTTTGTTTGAAATATTCGGTATTGTGGTTAATATGAAAACAAGCCGCCTGCACATGCTATGCCATACTCATGTATCGCTTCAAATAATATATATTTTTTTTAATATATTTATATATGCTCACAGGAAAAAAAAAGAACAGTCACGTTGAGGAAGTATCTGAAACAGCAAATTTTTTTTAAAAAAATGATCATTTAAATATAATAGCACGGCACTGAACGATACAAAGCTTGTCGACATTGGACTAATCAATATTATTTCTAAATTTTTTTTTTTTTTTGCTCCCCTATTTGCGACTATTAGATAGAAATCAACATCGTTAATATTTTTTCTGCTTCTCTTGCTATGTCTAGCGCGGCCACGCTACCACCGAAAAACGCTTGGGCGCTTGTCATTGAGCGCGGCGCACTCGAGGTGGCCAAGTTCCTGTCCACCACCACTTCCGCTTTCGACCCCTCCACTCCTTTAGCCCAGTCGATGCTGCTGCTCATCGACCAGCCAATGCTGCGCGACGTCCTCGTGGAGCGGAACTGTGGGGGGCGCTGCGGCCGGCTCGGCTGCGCGCGCCCGCCGCGCGGCTGGGGCAAGCCGTCCCTCGCCGTGGCGAGCTGGGCCGAGGACGACGGGGAGGCGCCGGCGGAGCGGGACGACGCGGACGCGGCGGTGAAGGAGGACCTCGGGCCGGCCGCCGAGAGCGAGGAGAGAAAAGAGGAAATTGTCTACGAGGATGACCTCTTCACGGACGAGACGTTCCGCCTTGTGCAGCGCCAGCAGCGGCGCCTCGCGCTGGTGAAACAGCGCGCCGAGCAGAAGGCGGACGCGACGGTCGGCCCGCAAAGCGGGGCGGCTGCGCGACAGCGAGCGGCGGCTGGTGCCGACTTGGAGGACCGTTTCTGCAGTGAAGAGTGCCTCCAAGTGCACGAGAATGAGATCAGGCCGCTCGTGCGACGCTACGTGGCTGCGGACCACCCGCAGCTGCTGCCTGCCATCGCTCATCTCTTCCCCAACTTCAAGATAGACGTCCTGCAGCGGCTGTGGGCCGACGTAAAGCAGGAGGGCACCACTGGCCCCGTCGTGCTGAAGGAGAACGTCACGGAGAAGCAGACGGCAGGTCCTGCCGCGCCGCCGCTCGCGCAGGTGCAGGTGAACACGGACTACGAGGCTTGTGCACCAGGCGCCGAGAAAACAATAGAGACCTCCATTGGCGCCAGCCATCTCGACGCGGGCTCCTTCCGCGACGAGCTCGAGAAGCTGCATGTGCTGCAGCACGTGTGGGAGCACGAGGTGGTGTACCTCTACCCGCTCACCTCCGAGACTGGGGCGGGCCGGCGCGCTGCTCCGGCGGCGGCGGCAGCACCTCGGAGAACGAAAGCGCCGGCGAGCGGTGCCGTGCCGCCCGCACTGAATGCTCCCGCCGCCGCGCGGCCGCCACCACCGGGGTACTCCTCGCAGCTCAAGGGGCCGCTCTTCGTGCTCGACTTTGTGATGGGCATCGCGAGCTCGCGCTGCCGCCAGCTGCTTCTCCTCTTCTACGTGGAGCACGCCGCCGCGGTGCAGGCGTCTCTCGCCGCGCAGACGGACTGCACCCTGCGCCGCGTGCTGCAGCCCCTCGTGACAGGCCTGCAGCGGAAGGCCGAGACGCTGCGCCTGTTTGCCTCAGCCGCCGAGCGCGGCACCGCCATGGCCCGCATGGCCGCCGTCGAGGACCTTCGCGTCAGTGCGCAGCTACAGCAGCAGCGGCTCCAGCTACTGACCACGCACCTGCTCGGCGCCGACACCGCGGCCGCCCTCTCGCGGTTGCTCTTCGCAGACTACGACGTGCTGCGCGCCGGTGCGTGGCAGGGCACGTGGTACGCCGTCCCCACGCTCGTGCAGCGGGCGGCGCCAGAGCTGCGGCGCGCGTGGAGCGTCGACACGCCCATCCTCTCGCTCGCCTTCCCCTTCACCATTCCGAGCGTTCTCCTGCGCTCCGCCGGCACGTCGCCGGAGGTGCTGCAGCTGGCTCTCATCTTCCTGCTCGCGGCGGTGGCCGTCAGCGCGCAGAAGCCGCTCTGGCACGCACTGGGTGGGCAGGAAGACGACTACCTGGCGGAGGTACTGCTGGCCGTCCGCATGTCGGAAAGTCAGTTGAGGGCGGGTGTGCGCACCTTGCTCTTCGATGAAGAAGACACATATTAAGCTTGCATTCCCCATACAGAGGCATCTTCTCTCACATTTTTTTTTAAACTTTGGAACACACACTTCTTTGTACGCATGCATTAACAACAATCTCTAGCCCATTAAATCGACACCACATTGCAAAACAAATTGCTTTTCGAGCCCACCGTACGATGCTCATTACTTAATCTTCATCAACCACCTGCTCACCCCCTCTACTCTCTTGTTTTTTTTTTTCCCTCAACAGTTTTACACGCTACCGTCAAACTCAATTTCAAGCCACACCCACACCCTTTCCCTCACCCGCCATCACCGCCACCATGTCGCAGCAGACCATGTCGCAGCCGCACGCCGAGAAGCGCCGGCGTGTCGAGGAGGAGGAGCCCGTGCCGGAGGCGACGCGCCTGTCGGACCACCAGGAGGGCGCGCTCTCGCAGCAGCAGCAGCCCGCCGAGATGGACGACCTCAAGGCGCGCCTGCAGACCGACGTGGTCGCGAACAGCACCAACCCGCACGCCGCGGAGTCGACCTACGGCGCCGACGCCGACGACGAGCCGCTGCAGCAGGACAACCCGTATCGCTACGTGCTCTTCCCCATCCAGTTCCACGACATCTGGCGCAAGTACAAGGAGCAGGAGAGCTGCATCTGGACGCTGGAGGAGATCGACCTCGGCAGCGACCTCGCCGACTGGGTCAAGCTCAGCGAGGGCGAGCAGCACTTCATCAAGCACGTGC
>AUXK01000177.1:0-12398 GCA_000482165.1 Strigomonas oncopelti | reverse complement strand
AAAAAAAACAAAAAATGCGGAGTTAAGCACAATGCTACATGAAAACGCTGCTTTTTCTTCCCGTTTCGCCATGCAAAAGCAAGCGCGCTTATGTAGATATGCTCTTCGGCTTCTTCTTTTTTTCCTGTAATTATGAGCTCCACTATTTCTTCTTGCTATCGCCCTTGCTCTTCTCGTCTTGCGGTGTCATCGTCGGCAACTCAAACTCGAGGCAGCGCGTGCTGCCGTCCGCAAATCCGACATAGAACACGGGAACCCCCACCTCCTTCTGCCGCAGCGCCGTCACCGTGGCCAGCGAATGCTCCTTCGCGCCCTCGAGCAGCATCCCGTGAAATTCCACCATGACGATGCGGCCCGGCGCCACGGACGCGGGTGGCAGGCGCGTCGAGCGCCAGAGCGCGAGCGAGCCGTCCTCGTGCCCGGTGAGGTAGAGACGGATGCCGGACGCCCACTCCTTCGTGCGGTACACCTCCACGCAGCTCTGCTGGGCCACGTAGGGCACCACCTTGTCCACCGCGACCCCGATCTCGCCGTCGGTGTCCTCGAGCATGAGGGCGCCCTCCCGGATCTTGGGGGCGGGAAGAGTGCCGTGCCCCATCAGCTCGCCGTTCCCGTCGTAGATGCGCAGGCCGCGGCGGGTCGCGAGGACGACGTGCCGCTCGAGCTGGTCGAAGCAGGCGCCAATGACCACCTGATAGTCGCGGCTGCTGTCGGTCGACGCCAGGGCCGGCGCCGCGGGGCCGCCACTCCGGCCCAGCGAGAGAGAGCCGGTTGTGGCGGCGAGCGGGTCGCTCGGCACGGCGTGCAGTGTGCCGTCCATATTCGAGAAGCTCGCCCGCAGCGCCTGGTTCGCGGTCGGCGGCGGCGGAGGCACGCACAGCGTGTACAGCAGGCAGCACTGGTTGCGCCCCAGCCGCCACACACGCGCAGGGTCGTCGATGCTGTCGGTGTAGGTGATCACGAGCCCGCTCGCGGGGTCCACGACGATGCCGACGACGGGGTGCGTGTGATGCACGAGGATGGAGCCAACAAAAATGCCGCGCCGCACCGCGTCGGGGTAGAGGGAGTAGATTGTGCCGTTCGCGACCGCGACGAGCAGCAACGTTTCGCTGGGGCTGACCGCAACGGCGCTCACGCGCTGGCAGCTGACGTCGGGGATCTCAAACGAGAAAGCGGAGCGGAACTCACCGCCAGCGGCGTTGAAGCGCATCATGCGGCCCTCGCGCCAGTGCCAGCACAGGTAGAAGTCCTCGTCCTCGACGGCGATCATGTGGCCGTAGCACGCGGCGACCTTGCCGGAGGATAGATGCGCGAACCCGGTCACCGCCTTGCCGCGGGCGAGGAAGCGGCTGAGGAGCGACGGCGGTGGCGTGTGCAGCTTCTGCGGCCCGAGCTCGCGCAGCTGAAAGTACGTCTGCGGCACATCCAGCGCGTGGATGAGCATGCGCATCGTGTTTGGCGCGTGTTTCTCGAAGGTCTGTGTGTAGGTGTTGCCGCTCGCCGTGCCGGCGCCGCCGGCGCCACCGGGGAAGTGCTGCTGCGAGGTGGTAGAGGAGAAGGAGCTGTTGCTCTTTCCCGCGCCGCCGGGGAGGTTAAGCTTCTTCACCGGCTCGAGCTCGAGACGCGATGGGTGGCGCTCGTGGAAGAGCTGCACCGGCGTCTGCCCAAAGTTGTCGACCTCTGCAATAATAACGTCGCAGTCGCGCGGCGTCTCGGCCTCCTTCAGCGCCTGCTGCACCTCCTCCCCGTACGTCATGCGCTGGAAGCAGTTGAACTGCTCCACCGCCAGCGGCCCGCGGCGGCGCACGCCGAAGATGAGGTCAATCCAGGAGTGGATGTGGTTGCGCACGTGCTCGCTCTCCAGCGCAAAGCGCATCACCGCGGTGAAGATCTGCACCGAGTTCTTCGCCCACGGCGGCAGCTGCACATGGTCGACGACGCCGCCGTCCGACTTGACGCCGAACTGCAGACGGTCGGCGTTGAGGAGAAACTGATTGTTCTGGTAAAAGTCGGGCAGCAGCTCCTTGCAGTCGGCCGGGCCCAGCACGCACGAGCTGAAGGAGGCGCTGACGGAGTCGAAGAGGCGAGTGGCAATGTCAAAGTCGCCGCCTTGAAACAGCTTCGCAAAGGTCGTGTAAGGCTCCACGCGGATCATGAAGTAGAGGACGCCGCCACTGGTCGAGTAGTGCGTGCCGTGGTGAAACGGATAGCTCTTGCCGGTGTCCACGTCGACAACCTCCTTCGTGTTCTGATACAGCTGCGTGATGGTCTGCCGCCGCACCTCCGTCTGCGCGCCCATCGGGTACGCAAAGTTACGAAACGTCTCGGCACGCTCCAGGTCGAGGGTGGTCGACTGGTAGTCGGCGAGCACCCACGGAAACACCGGATACTGGTTGAAATCGCGCACCGTCCGGCCGGCGACGAGGTTGAGGAACATTAGGTAGTCGTAGTTCGACACGGACCCGGCGGCCCAGCGCACGAGCATCGAGCGCAGGCTCATACCGCGCGTCGTGTCGTCGACGAAGTGGCAGTGGCAGGGGTTGACCACGTCCCTCAGCACGCGCAGAAACTCCGCGCGCGCGGCGCTGTTCATCGACTGCGAGGCGTCCACAATGGAGAGCAGCGGGCCCTCCTCGTGCATCATCTCAAGCGTGACGGCCGTGTCCTGGTGCATGTAGTGGAGCGAGCGGACCTCGCGTATGCTGCACGTGACGTAGGACCAGTAGGTCTGGCGGTAGGTGGAGCTCGTGGCCTGCCGCACCGACTGCGCCACCCGCGAGCCGTCGCGCAGCAGCTGCCGCATCTTGCGCGACTTGTCGTCGGTCAGGAAGCGCTGCAGCTGCTTCGTAACGGCGGCAAAACTGAACGGGCTCACCTTGTGATGCTTTCGCGGCGAGGAGGCGAGACCGGCGACGCCACTGCCGACGCCGCCGCCGCCCACGAAGCTACTGTTGCTGTCCGCGTCGTCCGAGTGCGAGCTTGCAAAAGAGCCGTTCGCGCCTTCCTCCTCGTCCTCGGCGTACTGGCAAAGAATGATATCCCCATCCTGCGTCACGCGAGAGAAGCTGATGAGAATAAGTGTCGTGTTGGTCAGCAAAATGAGGCACGGCGTCGCCTGAATGCCGTAGATGCGAAAGCCGTTGCTGATAAAGCGCAGGACCTCACCAGGGTTCAACAGAAACCGCAGAAGCGTAACGGCCGACGGGCGAAGCGATATTTTGATGTTAGGGTCGATGAAAGAGGGCAGCCCCTCGCCCACGTACGGGCGGCAGCGCGTGCACAGCGCGGGGCAGAGAACGGCAACGTGCCGCATATCCTCCTCGCAGCGCGAGACAAAGTTTCGCTGGTGCGGGTGGGAGTCCTCGTCGCCCTCCGCGGCAGAGCCCGCGGCCCCTGCCCTTGCCGATGGCGGCGGTGATGCCGCACCCGCTCCACTGCCACGGGCGCCACCCTTCTCGTTCTGATCACTTGCTCGGTGCGCGCCAAAGTGGCGATCGGTCAGTTTCGTGTACGTGCGATTCACATCCACGTGGTGGAAGCCCGTCGCGTTTGTCTTCTCCCTCTCCGCCGCCGCCTTGTCCTTGTCCTTGCCGTCGTCGTCGCCAATCTCGGTCATGCGCCGGTGCGTACGCGATAAGATCACGTTATTGCCGAGCAGCAGCGTCAGCTGGGAGCTCTCCAGAGTTGGCATGTGCGCAATGTACGACGTGTACTGCGAGCGGAAGGCGTTGCGCAGCTGCACCGAGTGGAAGCCGTCCTTCAGTTCCGTCACGGCGACAAACTGCTGGTTGAACAGCTTGATACGCTTGATGTACTCGCCGCGAAGCTTGATGCTCGTCTTCAGCGCCAGGTCCGCCTTGGCTTTCATTCGGTTCGAGACAAGGGTATCCAGCGACGACCGATTCTGCTCCGCGTAAATCTCGAACTGCTTGCACACGTCCAGGCCGGAGCCCGTCAAAAACACCTTGCGCAGCGCGTCGTAGAGCGAGAGGCGCATGGTCAACGTGCGCACTGTGAGGGCCTTCTGCAGCTCTTTTGTTTTGTCGTACGTCTTGACCACGTGCTTCAGCGTGAGGACGACGAGCATCTTGCGGTAGCGTGCGTCCTCCTCGGACATCCAAACTGGCGGAAGGGAGACGTAGACCTTGTACAGGACACGGAAGAGGCACTCGATAGAGCCCTTCATCTTGAACCCACGCCGAAGCACCAGCACGACAAGCGCGTAGATGGTCTCGATGAGCGGCACCGAGGCCTCCTGCACACTCGGCTTGTTCAGCACCGAGATGCACGATCGCACCACCTGCGTGCTGAGCTGGTGAATGTAGCGGCTCGGCCAGCTCTGCGAGAGGACGAGGAGGGACATGAAGTAGTTCGACACGGCGGGCAAATCGACCACGTTAATCGAAAGCATGTCCACCAGAAACTCAGAGAAATGGCTCACGTTGAAGAGGAAGATCTCCGAGCACGGCGTCGTGCCTTGGAAACTGCCGTTCGTCGAGCTCGAGTCCGTGTCCTGAGTGTGCAGGGAGGAGTTATCAACGGAGCGCGTGGGGTGGTTGTCGCCCATCATCGTCGTCGTCGCCGTCGCCTCGCGGGCAGCGGAGTTGTTATCGAGTGTCTGACTCTGCTCCTCACGCACGTTTTTCACGACGTGGTGCAGAAAGAAGGAAATGAGGGTCGGCACGGAGTCGTCCGTCACCGACTTGGCCGACACGATGAGCAAAATCTGGAACAGCAGCCCGCCGCAGGAGCCGTAGGAGGGTCCGCCTATCCAGCCCTGGTGTGGCGGTGTGCGCAGCGAGGACTTGACGAGCGCGCCGAGCACGCCGACCGCCTCGCGGCGCACCACCTCGCCGACGACGGCGACCATCCGCTCAAAGATGTCGACGCTTGTCATGTTGGCGTAGTGCGAGTCCTGCAGCAGGTCCGCCACGCCGATTGCCATCTCCGCCGTCAGCGGCGCCGTCAGCGACGAGCTCTTGCCGCTCGATGAGTCGTTCGAGTCCGGGTCGAGGTAGCCGGCCTGGCTGGCCGCCCCGCTCGCCTGGCTCGAGACGTCGTCGTCGAGATCGGTGTCGTCTTCCCCGCTGGAGGGCTCGACCGACGTCGTCGCGGAGTGGGCGCGGGGCAGCGGCGTCGTCTCCCTGTCGTTCACAAACGTGACAGCCGCCATTGCCGCCGGCGCCGCCGCTGTCCGGTGTGGGGGCAGCTTCGTGTAGTGCGTCGAGGGCGGCGCGACGTCGAAGGACACGTTGGTGACCTCGCGCGACGTCGCCGCCGACTCGGTAGGGCTCTTCACACTCTCCGTGGTTGAGGTTCTGCTTTGCAGCGCCTTGCGCGGCTTTGACCCCGTCGGGTCGGGTAGCACACTCGCGTAGTAGTTGGAGAGCGCACTGGGCTGCTCGTCCCCCGCCGACGCCGTTTTGCTGTGCGATGAGCGCGGCGAGATGGGAAGCGGACGGTGGTCGTCACTCGCGCGATCGCTCGCGACGCTTTCCACGTCTTCGTGCGCTAGCTGCTGAGGTGAAAGAGCTCGCTTGCCCTGTTGTTGTTGTTGCTGCTGCTGCTGCTGCTGCGCATTCTCCGCCTTGACCTCCTCCATCGTCTTGGCGCTGTGGCCAGCAGTCGCGGCGGTGCTCATCGCGAGTCCGTCCATCTGCATGGAGCGGATAAGGTTAGTGTGGTTGGCGTCCTCGGGCGAGACCCGGTTCGCGAGCCGGCGCACGTCGGGGCGCGGGTCGACAAGGCAAATCAAACTGTCCCAGCTCTCCATACGCTTTTCGAGCCGATCTTTCGAAATGTAGTTCACAATCGCGCTGAACGCGGTGGTCTGCAGCGGCGAGCTGACGAAGAGGTAGTAGAAGGTCGGCATGGAGGCGTACCGCTGCAAGACGCGAAGGCAAAAGAGCGTCCCCTGGTGCTTCTGACACACGGAGTCCTCCTCCGCCGCGTCGGCTTCCTCCGACGTCGGCGGCAGCTGCCGCACCCACCGGAAGCGACGCACCTGCACCGCGATAGACAGCAGCACACAGACTCGCAGCACCGCAAAGGCGCGCTTGTGCTTGCGGTGCGCCACGTGGAGGCCGTTGGACCGCGGCGACAGGACGAAGGAAGCGCAGCACGCGTCGGGGAAGCTGACGTTGGCGTTCGGCACCGCGGTCATGGCGGGCGCCGCGAAGGAGGAGCTCTGCGCGATGTGGGCGCTGTCTACGCCAAGTGTGTCGAAGGAGGGAGAGAGGAAGTTGGCTGTCAGAGGGCTGGTCTCCTTCTCTGGCGAACGCAGCACGACAGGCACCAGCGTGACACAGCCGCCGGCGGGTTTGCGCTTCTGCCCGGCGGTGACCGAGTTCTGCGTCAGCCGGCGCAGCTCCATCACGTAGCGGCGCGCCGTGTTGCGGTACCGCTTCGCCTTGATCCACAGCATGATGCGACTGCACACCACCGCGAGGCTGAAGAAGCGGCGCACCCTGTACGAGACGCGCTGCTGCCCCAGCAGCACCGAGGTGGTCGAGATCTGGTTATAAAACGGGTTGCTGATAATGCTGTTCAGATGAAGCGCGAGCACGCGGACAAAAATGGGCGCGACCACATGAAACGGCTCCGGATGCGATGTGAGAACGCCGTCGAGCTGCTGCAGCAGAGAGTACTTGTCGGAGAGCAGGTTCATGTGCTTGTGCGCCCCAATCGTGATGGCGAGCAGCAGCACAACCAAGTCCTCGTATATCGCATGCGGCAGCAGCGCCTCGATGATGGTCGCTTGGTTCTCGGCGACCTGCTCCCGCAGCGACGGCGAGAGCGCCACGGCGTCAAAGAAGAGCTTTGTGGCGTAGACGACGCTGGACGGATTGGCAAAGTAGGACACCACGGTGCAGTACCACGACAGCGTGATGACGTGACTGATGGAGTTCATGAAAAGCGTGTTGCCCTCGCAGGCGACCAGGCAGCGGAGAAGCTCGACAGTCAAGTTGTATGACGTCCGCAGCGGCAGCGGGGTGCACAGGTGCGCGATGTTCGGCAGCGCCACCTTCACGTCCGGGCTCCGCTGGCTCTCGCACGTCATCGTCCCTGGGGTCAGCTGCGCGACGAGAGAAGTGAAGGCGTGCACGAGGGTGTCCTCCATGTCGTTCGCCATCATCACGTTCTTCGCGCAGTCCACCACCGCGCTGCGCAGCGGCAGGCACGTCCGCACAGCCACGTTGACGAGCGAGTGGAGCAGGCGGTCGACGAAGCAGCCCGCCGTGACGTACTTGGCGTTGTACTTCGCGTTACGGCAGAGCGACGGGGTGAAGAGCACGCCCACGCGCTGCAAAATGTGCAGCGCCGAGGCGATGGGCATGCTGACGTAGAGCTCGCTGTCGCTCAGGACGTACTTGAAGAGCAGACGGTTCAGAATGACGGGGTGCTCCGCCTCGTGTACGCGGAAGGTCGCCGTGCCAAGGTGAAGCAGGTGGTCGCACGCGGTGGTCGAGAGCAGCTTCGCTTTCTGCTTGAGCAGGTAGATCAGCAACAAGTACATCCGCGCGTCGACGGTGGTCATCACCGTCGTGCGCCGCGTGCACTCGGCGAGAAGGTACAGCACCTCCTCCACGTCCTCCGTGGTGGATGCCGCGTCGAGCCACTCGAGCATCTTGTACACGCCCCCGTGGGTAGCCCACAGCACGTAGTAGTTGATCCAAAACTTGGGCAGCGTCGCGTGGTTGCCGACCACCTTCGCGACGAGCGGGTACGGCCCCTCGCCGTCGAGCAGGTTCACCAGCAGCATGTGGTCGCTCTCGTAGGGCACGTAGCGCGCGATGCGGTCGTCGATGGGCGAGATGACGTCCGCTCCGGCGAGCTCGCGCGCGAGTTCGCGGAAGAGCACCTTCGCCGGCAGGTACAACATGCGCGTTACGGCAAGGTCGGCCTCCACCTGCGGACGCGTCAGCTCCTCGTCCCACAAAGAGATCTCGCCAATCGAGTAGAGCACCTCCTGGACGCTGTAGTCAACAAAGCCGATGTTCACGCACACCTCGGAGCCGGTTGTGAAGAAGGGCATCACCGCCGTGCCGACGTTGAAGCCGTTCATGTACACCGTGACGGTGTGCGCGACACTGACCACCGCGCACACGTGAAGCCACTTGTTGATCTCAAAGTTTTGCAGCGCGTGCTTCTCGTTCAGCGTGGTGCTGTGGCCGTTGTGGCTCAGCTGGACGCTGTCGCCACCAGAAACGCAGAGCATGATGGCGTTGTCCTCTTTTCCGGCGGTGGTTTCGGCGCCGCAGAACGTAAAGAGCGGCATCGTCGTGCAGATCGAGTTGAAGAAAAAGTAGGAGGAGATAGAGAAGCCTTTCGCCGGCCACGACCCGATCGTCAGGCGAACGCCTCCGGTTGTGTGAAAGCGGATCTCGCTGCGGCTGTGGGCGCTGTTCAAGATGGGCGCCCAGAAAGCGCGCAGGGCCTGTGCGTCACCTGTGAACGGCAGCTCGTTGATAATGTGCGCCGGCAGCTCCAGAAACGGCAGCAGCCGCGTTAGGTTCTGCTCCATCACAAAGTCCACGAGGCGGTCCGAGCGCACGTTGGTGGTGCTCTGCAGAATCTTCAGCAGGACGTCGAGCAGGTCGTGGAACATGTCCTTCTGATGAGCGCGCAGGTACAGCGCCAGGGGCGGCAGAAGGTCGAGGAAAATCGGCTTCGAGGCGGAGCACTTTGCGGCGTAGTAGTTGAACGCGCCGACCATTGTCATGTTGTAGCAGTTGCCCGTCTTGGCCGCGTAGTTGACCGTGGCCGCATCGAGCGCGGTCTGCGTGACAATAATGACAAACTCAATCCCACTCAGATGCCGCAGCTGCTCGCTCACCACATCGACGAAGGGTGTGTCGCTCAGGCACGGCGTGGACCCCTGCGGCGGCTCGAACGCGCAGAAGAAGCGAAAGAGATGGGACACCACCCGCAAAAAGTTGGACGACGCCTCCGGCTTGGCGAGAACGTCGCACAGCAGCGTCAGCGCCGCCTGGAAGCAGCCCTGCTCGACAATCCACACACGTCGCTCAAACTTTGTTTCCGCCGACATGTCTTCGGAGAAGAGGTACGACGTGAAGAGGTCGACCATATCGATCGCCAGCGAAGGGTCGGCCACGTTGCTGATCGTCTGCGCGTAGAGCGGGTACACCTCCTCAAAGTCGAACGAGCTCACCATGCACTCACGGCCGATCTGCGACAGCCCGCTGTCCTCGCTTGTGAAGAACGAGAAGAGGATGGTCAACGTCTGTGTGCCGAGCCGGGTCGGCAGGCGGTGGATGAGAAGTGTAAAGACGCTGATCAGCGTCTCGACCGTGTGCACGCACTCGTTGCTTCCATCCATCGTGAACCCTTTCATGCCCCCGGCGGTGAACAAGAGCGTGTCGCCGAAAAGGGAGGAGTTGTTGAAAATGCCCTCCCCGCCGCCCCGCGTGAAGGAGCCGGTGAGCGCGACGGCGTCGAGGTACGGCTGCGAGCCCGCCCGCCGCAGGCCGGAGCCGGCCGGGGCACGGCCACCGCGCGCGCCCCTCGGGGTCGAGAGGCCCCCGCCGCCAGCCCCAGGCCCGTAGGGGCTTTCCCCGTACGCAAAACTCGAGTTGCTCTTGCTCGACGAGAGGAGGCCGGGGCCCTCCCCGGTCGGCGTCGGCCCCGCCTCGCGCGGAAACGAGCCGCGCGCGAGGGCGCGCTCCATCAAGGTGGTGAGCACCTGCATCGCACGGGCGTCCATGTCCTCGTCGCACTCCGACGTCGCCAGCGCGTGCGACCAGAGCGCGATGACGCGCACAAAGAAGCGCTCCAAGATCGAAAAAGACGACTGCAAGCTCAGGTACGAGCTCCGCTGCTTGTCCTTCTTGGCGTCAGCAGTGCTTGGAAGACCGCTGGAGGCATCAGGGCTCGCTAAGACCCCACCGGCAGGGGCGCCGGTTGCGGCACTATTTTTTTTTCCGGGGTAGGCGGAGAGGGAGGACGTAAAGAAGTAGAGCGGCAGCTCCGTCATGATGACCGCCTCGCTCGTCAGCGGCGCAATTTCCAGCACCAGGTACGCCTGCTCCAGCGTGCGAACCGTTTTCTCCACAAAGGAGGTAAACTCAGATGCAGAGAGCATGTCGCGCACATCAAACAGCGCAAACAGAGGAGAGGAAAGACTTGTCGTGGTGCCCGCACCGCCAGCCGCTGCCGCGACGCCGACGCCGCTCGACGTCACCCCAGGTAGCGGCGCATCCGACGCCTCCGCCGCCACCGCCGCCACTTCGGCCGACAGGGGGTCGTCCGGCACGTGGGTGTGCCGCTTCAGCGACTCATGAAACACCCGCAGCGTGTTGAGAATGGTCTCGTGGCCGTGGTACAGCTCGAACTTCTTGTAGCCCATCAGCACCACGTGCGGCAGGAGCAGGCCCGCCGCGAGGGAGACATCGACGCCGACCTTCGGGTTCAGAAAAATGGCATTCAGCACGCCGATGATCTGCCCTGCGAGCGCCACGTAGGAGGGCACCTCCCCCCACACACACCGCTCCATCGGGTCCACCAGCGGCTCCTCCTCCGCGAAGTTGCCGTTGCTCGCCGATCCCTTGTCATGCCGCGTGCCCTGGGGGTCGAAGGAGGGGTTGGTGGAGGACGTGGCTGACGTGGATGTGCTGGAGGACTTGCTGTCGTCGCTGTCATCCAAGTTGCCAGAGGCGACCCTCGTGAGGGCAGTCGCTGCGGCCCCACCGGAGCCCGCCGCTGCTGCCGCTTTCTCTTTCTCTTTCCTCGAGCTGCGATGGTGGTGATGGTGGTGGTGGCTTTGCTGGTCCGCGCTGCTGCCAAACATGCTCTTAAAAAAGGACTTGGCGAAGTTGGGCTGCTCCTTTTTTTTCGCGGGCTTCTTCTCGCCACCGGGCGCGAACGACACGTTCTTCCTGTCCGCCATGAAGGCACCCGCCTCAGAGCCGTGCTCGATCCCGCTTGCGAAGGATATGTTGCCGCCAAACGTTCTGTTACCCGAGTAGCCGCCGCCGCTGTAGCTGGAGACGGGCCCGTTGGAGCTGGGGACGCGCGGCAAGCCGCTCTTCTTGTACGCAGCCAGCACGTTGCCCATGTCGTAGGCAAATGTATTGTTGTAGTGCATGGCGGACACCGGCCCCTGCGTCACGTTGGTCGACGCGTGCACGATGGAGAAGGATGTGTTCGCGTTCGCCACGCCGCTGCCGCTCACGCCGGGGAGAAGCTTCACGGTCGGCCTGCTGCGCGGGTCTGACCGTGACCCATAGGGCATGCTGCCACCGAGGCTGGTGTTGACCGTCATGCCCGTCGTGGAGGCCGCCGCCGACGCCGTCGCGTGACTTGATCGGCGGCCGTGCATCTCGTCGAGCGAGCAAAGCTCACGGCAGAACTGCAGCAGCGCGTGGTCGCTCGCCACGATCTCGGGCGCGGCCTCTGCGGTCTCCTGGATGCACACCGAAAGATCCGCCTTAATGATCTCCTGCAGCAATCTCTCCCGCCGGTCCTGCACCGCCTCCACCTCCTTCTCGGTCACACCCCACCACTCTGTCGCACCGCTGCCGCCGCCGTGCTCCTCCGCCTCAAACACGGCGCTCGACTGCCGCGGCTCCTCCTTTCGCTTCTTCTCGACCTGTATCGTCTCCAACATCGCCACCACCGTGCGCAGCGACACAACCACGTTCTCGTACAGCATGACCTTCGTCATGGTCTGGCTGATGATCTCCTTGGGTCCGACGCGGGTGGCGGCCGGCCCGACGGCCGCCTTTTCCGCCTCCCACTGGCTCTGCTCCTCCTGCAGCCCCTTGACACTGAGGGTGATGAAGCTGCTGATGGTGGAGAGGACGGCCCAGTGGTGGTACTCGCGCGACCGCTTCACCGCCTCGATCACGACGTCGAGCGCGAGGTGCATCAGCTCATCAAAGGCGTTGCAGCGACCAAGGCGAATGTACTGATGCAGCACCTGCGCCATGAGGGCGGAGGGGCTGTCGGTCTCCTTGTTCGGCTTGTTGCCCCGCATGTCGTGCCCGAAGGAGCTGTCCATCGACTTGTGAAACGGGTGCGGGTGAGACGAAAAGCTGCCCGTGCTGCTCTGCGGCGGGCTCTCGAGGGGGTCATCGGCGTCTTCGGATGACATTATTATTATTGTTATTGTTGTTGTTGTTTGCCTTATCGTGGGAGAGGAAGTCGCCGCTCGTGATGCCACCTGCGCCGCCGCCGCGCTTCTTGCACGAGATCGGCTTTACGCCCGCGTTGCGATAGCGCTCTAGCTTCGCAAAGTAGCACGACGTCCACGAGGACAGATTGCTGCGCGGCCGCGCCAGGCCGCAAAGGGCGCGCTCCATGATGTGAATCACCTGCTTCGTCTCATCGAGTGCTGCGGCGGCGCCGCGGCCGCCGTCGTGGTGGTGCGCGCGGTCGCC
>AUXK01000176.1:0-12424 GCA_000482165.1 Strigomonas oncopelti | reverse complement strand
CTTCAGCTCCTGCGACGCGCGGGCCACGCGGGGGTAGTTCTCGAGAAGCTCCATCTCGCGGCCCTTGCCGACACCCTTCATCGACCACTCCAAGTCGTTCATGTGCGTGTGGAACTTGGGCAGCTCGCGCAGCTTGACGTCGATGGGGACACTCATATCGTCCTCCACCGTGTCCAGCGCGCGGAGCACCAGGTAGAAGATGCAGATGCCGTCACGAAGACCCACATCGTGGAGCTGGGAGATGACAACGGCGAAGGAGCGAGACACATCTTGCAAAACCTCGTAGCAGTAGCGGAGGTCCTCCTGGTCAGAGGTCAGGGACACCTTCGCGTTGCGCATCTGCCACTTCACGCGAACCATGTCGACAGCGTTCGAAAACATGCCCATGATTACTGATTTGGCAAGAAAAAAAGAGAGCAAAAAGAAAAAAAGAAAAGAGGTATTGAGAGTGATTTATTTGTTTATTGAGCCTAGATGTATTGGAAAAAAAAAAAAACTTAACAGCAGCGTTGTCAATCAGGAGAGTAGTAAAAGAGAAAGAAAAAAGAGAAAGTAGGGAGAGAGAGAGATAGAGGCAAGACATGTTGTGGGCATACACGCACACACGCACACACAATCCAGCTTGGTTGTGCAAATTTCGCGGAATTAATTGTGCTAGTTTGCCACAAGGGACTGCTCTGTAAAGAGCAACAAGAGCTGTAACAAATTGGGACAAGAAAAAGAAACACAAAGGAAGTAAAAAGTAAAAGAGAAAAAAAAACATCAATAACGGCTGAATAATAATAATAAAAAAAACAAAAGAAAAAAAGAAGTGGGTATAGAAACGAGTATATATATATATATACATATATACATACAAATTCGAATGAAGTAGAGAAGTACCTACGCATGTGTATATATATATATTTATATGAATGAAACTTGAAAGTTTACATGTCTAGGTTTGAATAATGAACAAAACAGATACAAAGGAAGGAGAGAAAACGAGAAAAAAGAAAAGCAAAAAAAGAGCAATATTTGTTTATTCCAGGTAGCATAGTAAATGATTTTTTTAATGCCATTCGTTATCATCAAAGAGAAAGAGAGAGAGAGTGAGAGAGTGAAGGTAAAATGAAAACGAGAAATAAAAATAGAAAAAAAAAGTAAACGGGGGAGGGGAGATGAATAACAAAGCAAACAAAATCATTCATTTTTTTCTTCCTTTTTTCTTTTCTCCTTCCTGTTATTGTATAAACGACCTCTACTTATATCAGTTTATATATATATTACGTGAGTGTGTGTGTGTGCTTGTGTGAGTGAGTGCATGTGTGTATCTGCTGCATTATGGCGCAGCGCTCTGCAGTGCGCTAAGCCATGCGTCGTAGGAGGCCTTGCTCTCCGCCTTGAACCAGAATGCTTTTCCCGTCTGGTTCTTCATGGCGAAGACGAACTGTTCGCCTGCTATGGACTCGTCGATGGGGCAGACGGAGGTGAGCGTCGACACGGGGAAGCTCTCCACCCCCGAGGCGGCGCCCTTCATTGAGATGGAGGCCGAGTCTAGCTTGAGCTCGCAGTCTTGCCACCCGCTGCCGGCCGTGTGGCGCTTCACCGTCCCGACACGCTGCTCGATCGTGTTGATGACCTCGCCGGCCTGCGACACGGCGAGGGCGTTGTTCACACACTCGCGGATCTCCTTGCGCACCTCCTCCGGGATCTTCGCGTGGCGGTCCACACTCCGCTGCAGCGTCTGCAGGTTCGCGCGGACGAAGGGCTCCTGGAAGAGCGTCCGCGTCGAGGGGCGCTCGGACGGCTTGAGGGAGAGCAGCCGGTCGCAGATGCCGCGCAGGTCGGCCGAGAAGACGTCGGGGAGCGGCTGGCGCCGGGCGTGGCAGATGTTGCTGATCAGCTCGTCCATGTTGCGGCCGCCAAAGGGCCGCTTCAGCGCCATCACTTCGTAGAGGATCACACCGAGGGCCCACATCTCGCTCTTCTTGCTATACGGCTGGCGCTGCCAGAGCTCGGGGCTGAGGTAGTACGGCGTCCCGCAGAAGGTGGTGCCGACCGCGTTGGAGGGCGAGTCCTCGTACTGCCGCGAAAAGCCGAAGTCGCCCACCTTGACCAGGCCGGTCGTCGTGAGCAGCACGTTGGCCGTCTTCAGGTCGCGGTGCATCATCTTGTTCATGTGGATGTGGTTGAGCGCGAGGCAGAGCTGCAGAAAGATGAAGATGACCTCGTGCTCCTTAAAGTAGCGCATGCTCTGCTGGCGCGCCTTGATCTGCTTGTAGAGGTCGCCGCCGTCGGCGTACTCCATCACAATGAGAATCATGCCTTCCTTTTCTACCGAGTCGATGCAGCGAACAATGAGGGGGTTGTTGCACCGCGAGAGGCACTTCACCTCGTTGGTCACAAAGCCGCGGTCCTTGGCGGTCATGTTGTTGAGGTCCATCACCTTGGCCGCGAGAATGCGGCCGGTCTCGCGCTCCTCCACGCGCCACGCACTGCCGAAGCTGCCTTGGCCAAGCAGCTTGCGCTGGACGTACTTGCACTCGGGGCTGGTGCCCAGAATGCCCTCCAGAGGGGCGCGCCGCCCGGCCGTGTTGGGCGGCTGCGGAAGGCCGTTGCCACCCTGCTGGTTGCGCTTTTCGGGATCAGCCATTTGTGTGTGTGTGTGTGTGTACGTGTGCGGAGAAACAGAAAAAGAATAAATATAGATAAATATTATGTCAAATACACAGAAAAAAAGTAAAGAAAAAGAAAAACGTACACAAATGATGATGATGGAAATAATAATGATTATAATAAAATATACTCGATAGGTTTACGCCTGGTAGTCAAAGACGAACAAAGTAAAAAAGCAAAAAATGAGTTAAAAAAAAACAAAACAAACTAACTAGAAGTAAAGTTTAAAGCAGCGAAAAAAGAGATTAAAAAAAATAAAAAAATAATGATTTTACTAAGCATGCGTAGACATACATTTTTCTATGAGTAAAGCAATGCAACAAAAGAAGAGCCATTAGAGAAAAAAAAAGTAATTATAATAATAAAAAGAACGCCTTTGTAAATATGACGTTGCTTTTGGTTGTTTGTGGAGTTGGTTATCATTATATATATATATGTTTTTATTGGTTCACACGTTATCTCTATCGTTTTGAAACATCTGTAGAGGTACTCCGAGAAGCAAAAAGCGGAGGAGGGAAGAAATCGGCATTTCAACTTTTCCATACTCCTTGTCTGCTAGGCAACAGACTCCTCTGCCTTTTGCTTCTTCGACGCGTGCTCCTCGTCGAGGGCAGGCGCCTCGTTGTCGGGTCGGCTGTGCTTCAGTGCACTCGTCGCGTCGCCCTCTTCTTCGTTGCCGTTGTGCTGTTCCTCCCCGTTTCCGTCCTCGTCCTCGTCCTCGTCGTCGTGGTCAGAGGAGGACGGGGAGGGGGAGCTGTGTATGGAAGAGACGTCCTGCGAGATGTCGAGCATCGGCTCCGAGGCGGAGAGCACCTCCACATCGAGCCCGAATTCGGTGGCCAGCGCCTCGTACTCGGACAGGTGCCGCTCGGATGTGCTGGCAATGCTGTACGTCTCCTCGTCCTCGTGGCGCGCCTCCTCGGGCGTCTGGTCCAGCACCTTGCGCACCTTGCGCGCGAGGAAGGGCAGCCGCTCGCCTATTCGCTTTCCGTACACGTCGTTGAGCGAGCGCAGCACCTTCTCGCAGGACCGCGTGCTGCCAAGGCCTAGCTCGGCCTTGCTCATCGAGTCCTCGCCGCGCAGCTCGTGCACATATGGGCTTCTCGTCGACAGCAGGAGGAGGGACTCGCTCTTCTCGTGGCGCACACACTCGCAGACGAGCGCGAAGAGGTGTCCGATCGCGCAGAAGAGCAGGTTGTTGCGGTGTGGGTTGGACAGGAGAAACTCCAGCGCCACGCTGAGAACAGACCGCTCGCCCTGGAAGAGCTTCAGCAGATGGGCGTTGCAGCGCGAGAAGAAGGTGGAGACGAGCGAGATGGTAGACGACTGCAGGTTGGCCAGGGCGCGGGTGGGCTTCGTCAGGAGCAGCGAGAGCGACGCGAGCAGGTCCGCGCGCTCGGCGGTCTCGCCAAGACTGCTGCACTGCCTCTCCTCCACAACCTCGGCAATCGTTTGCACCAGCTTCAGGCCGTACACGATGCGCGTCTCCTCCGCGCTGCTCGGCGCCCGGCCCTCCTTGTGGGCGCGCCGCACTAGATCGACAATGGTCGTCATGACGCCGTACAGCGGGGGGTCGCTCGCCCCCGCACTACCACGCACCCAGAACGAGACGACCTCCTGCTTCTTTGCGGCGATAGTGGGGTTGAGGCCGTACAGCGGCTGCACCAGCCCGACGCCGCAGCTCTGCACCGCGTCCAGCACGGCGCGCAGCTCGGCGCTGCGCCGCAACACGGTGACCGCCTTCAGGAGAAGGGAGAGGATGCACGCGGCGGGGCGCTCGGCCGCCCCGATCAGCAAGTCCTCGCGCGCCGCGGGCCGCACAGTGATACAGCTATTGACGGTGTCCGCCACCATCTGCACCGCGCGTCCTGCGCGCTCCAGCTCTGCGACCTGACCCTTGTTGGAGTCTAGCGCCTCCTCGTACAGCTGCAGCGACACATCGAGCGATTTCTGAAGGAACGGAAACACATCTGCGAGCACCAAAGTGTACAGAAGCTTTTCTTTCTCCTCCAGAGGCGCCATGGACGTTTTCAGCGTCTTGGTCATGTCGTTCACCAGTCCGAGCAAGTCGTAGAAGTCGTCCAGCGTGCCGCCCTCCTTGCTGAGGAAGGCGTGAAATTGCTTTGGGAGGGCCTCGGGCGAGTCGCAAATGCTTCGCATTACAAAGAACTTGATGCGCAGCACAAAGCCGCTCAAGACGGAGCTGCACATCGGGTCACTGTCGTCGAGACTTAGAGGAAATAGGTCCTTCAGGAAACCCGCCGCGTAGAGGATGTGCACCTGCGTCTGCATCTCCGGGCTGAGGTGACATGGGTTGCGGAAGCTGGCGCGGCGCTCCTCCGTGCTAATGAAGCCGGACGCCTTGTCGCGCTTGCCCAGCGCGTACTGCAGCGCGTCGATGCAGCGGTCTACGCAGTCGTTCGCCACGTACTGGGAGAGTATCTTTGTTTCGGTGTTGAAGGGCGTCTGCAGCAGAGAGACGAGTATCTTCCCTACCGCGTCCGCGTTGATGTTGTCGCCCGAGGCGCGACACTCCTCGAACAGGTCGACGAGGTGGCTAATGTAGCTTTCGCGGTCGCGCACATACCACCCAAAGTCGCGCGGGTAGGCGGCCACGGCCTCCTCTATGAAGGGCAAGTTCTCCTTTGAGACGGCCCACTTGTGCTTGCGGCTATCCGCGCTGTCCGGGAAGCGGCCGCTGCCGACCCGCGCCTCGCGCTCCTCGTGCTGGTACGCGGTAATTCGGCGCATAATGTCGTCGCACCCCTCCTGCACGTTGAAGCTGCACGCCATGTCCTGCCCGAGCTCGGGGTCGGTCCAGACCAGAATCGCGCCCTCCTGGGTGGAGTAGATGTCATCGAGCACGATGGGGGTGCTCATGAGCACGTCCGCGGTCTCGTCCAACGCGACCATCACCAGTTTCGCGATGCGCCGCTTCTTCGGCGTGCGGCTCAGCTTGCCGCTGTGGCGGCCGATCGGCGCGCTATCGGCGTGGAAGACGATCGGCTCTATGGATACGTTCACTTCGCCGACGCCGATTTCTGTCCACGACTGCTCTCCGGTGATCGATGTGAACAGCTTTGCCTTTGTAAGCGGCTCGAAAAAGTCCACTGTCGACTTGATCATCGATCCTTCCTCCTCCTCGTTCATCTCTTTCGCTCCGGCAAGTGGTATCGTCGGTATGTATGTGTGTATGTATATATATGTTTATATTTATGTGTATGTATGTGTGAACGCAATTTATAATTTTTCTACAAACAAAAAAGAAAAAAGGCAATGACGAACACACAAACTTTCTGGATGCCTACCAGCTGGAAGCGCGGCAAGTGTGTGTGCTTGTGTGTTGATGTGTGCGCTACGGGCTCCAATATAATATGATTTATGCGTACAAAACGAAAAATGATTAGAAGCGGCTATAGGCTAAAGTGCAAAAAAACGGAAAAAAAAATGATTGACGAACGAACACACCAACAAGTCAGCAATACACTCGCGTGTATGCGTGTCTCAGTTAGCGTATTTATTACCTAAGAAAGTAGCAAAGGACGGAGGACAAAGACGATGCGACAGATTATGGTACGTAGAGAGCAATGTTCCCCGGCACTGTATAACAAGGCGGCGCGCACATACCATGTGCGAGACCGTCAAAAAACAGTTCAACCACTTGCTTCTTATTTCACTTCATTGTTCCTTGTGCTGTGTTCCATTTGTCGATTTGGGACTGCAGTTGAAAAGAAATCATCTAGGTGAAAATGTAATTGTACAGAAAGTAATAATAATAATAACAGTGATAACAGAAAAAAAAGGAACAAAAGTACATTTTTATCGTGCTCTTATTCATTTGTGTCGTCTGCATGTGTGTTGTGCGTAAGCGTTTGTGAAAGTGTACAGTGTCTAGTATCTAGTCTAAAAAAATGCCTTGGCGGAGCAGCTGCTCTCGGCGCGCGAGCTCCTCGATCTTCTTGCCGCGGGCAATAAGCTCGTCGATGTCGCACGTGAGGGCGTCTGCCTGGTGGTACCGCTCCGTGTTCTTTTCGATTTGCACATTGAGCAGCTTTGAGTAGCGGAGCATCGACTGCGACACTTCGAGGGACTCGATCGAAGGGCTGCGGGCGCGGATGGGCGTCGCGGAGGGCGTCACGGCGTGCCCGGTCCACGTGGGCGCAGGGGAGGAGAGCGAGCGGCGGCGCCTGGCGTACGAGGGCGCGCCGTGCCGCGTGCAGCCAGGCGGCCGGTACTCCACCGAGGTGTTGGCGCTGTGCACGTCGTGCAGGGCGTGGCTGTGCGCGTCGGCGCTAGGGGGGTCGTTTTCGGAGCGGGGGGAGATAGAGGTGGTCACCATTTGCGTACCGTCCGCTGCCATGGATGCACCGGAGAAAGGCGACGTGAGAGTCTTGCGCATAGCGCGTAGAGGGGACACGCCTTGTACAGACCGGTCCTCTGCGCTCACGGTCGCCGGCGGATCGTTTGTTGCCTCTCTCGCTGCCCCCTGGTCTTCTTCCGTATCGCTGACGGCGGGGGCGGCGTTTTCGGCTACTCTCCTCTCGACTTCCCGCCACGCCGCCGCGAGCGTGGCGGTGGCGACCGCCTGAAAAGAGCAGACAACGTAGTCCGTCATCGCGTCCAGGTGGCGGTCGTAGAGGAGGCGACTGCCATCCACGCTGCGGCTCACTGCGTGAAGCATAGCGTTCTCGGTCGGCTCGGCAACCCTTTTTTTGTTTTGTTCCTCACTTTGGAGAGATTTTCGTAGCGCTTCCATTTCGTTGCTGCGCGCCGCAAAGAGCTGCTCTGTGGTTTGCCGGTCCTCAAGCCTCTCAAGCGTGCACTTTTCCTCCAGCTGCATCTTCTCCTCCCTCAGCTTTGTGTTCTCCGTCTCCAGCTCCTCCTTTTCCTCGATGAGGACTTCCTCTTGGCGACGGAAGTTCTTCTCCAGCGCCTCGCGCTCCGCCTCCCACACCGCGACCGGCTTGGCGTCCTCCAGCTGCTCTTCGAGTGCGTGAATGCGGGCCTGCAGGCGGTCGTTCTCTTCGTTCAGGTTCTGCAGCTGGGCGTTGTACCGTTTCTTTACTTCGGCCACCGCGGCACGCGTCTTCTCCTCGTCGGCGCAGGCAGCCGCGTCGCGCAGCTCTGCAATCGTTGCGTTCAGCTCCGCCTTCTCCGTCTCGAATAGGCGGTTGTTGTTTTCCAGCTGCTCGTGAAGACCGCCAACGCTGTTTTCCAGGCGCTTTATCTTCTCGGTGTACTGGCGCTCTGCCCGACTCGCGGCCTCCTCTTGGTAAGCAGCCAGCTTGGCTTCTAGCGCCGCCGCCTTTTCGTGCGCACCGTGCAGATACCGGTACGAGTCCATCAGCTGCTTGATCTTTCCGTCGTACTGCGCATACAGCGAGATCAGCTCGTCGAAGGTCAGGGGCAAGTCGAGGTCGTGGACGTCGCGTGCCGCCTGGTCGCTCCACCTCCCCACAACGGCGGGATCTGTCGCGGCCTGCGCGGCGGGCAGCGTCACGGAGTTGTCGGCCAGCTCCTTCGCCAGAGCAAGCTGCATTTTGGTTTCCACCAGCATTCGCTCCAGCATCCCGACCCGGTCCCGCAGCACCTGCCGCCCCGGCGAGTTCTCTCCTAGCGCTTGGTTTTCGTGTTCGGTCAAAATCTGATCAACTGTGAGGGGAGAGTCCGACGAGCAGGACGAAGGGGAGAGAAGCAGCTCGTCCATGTGCTTTGTGGAAAGGGGTGTGCACTCCTTATGCACCGGCGACTGCGTGCGCTTCGGTGTCGACGCCATCTTGTGCCGTATGTGCTCCATTTCCGCCACGTTGGCCTCGAAGCGGCGCATGAGGTCGGCGGAGAAGGCATCCACCTCGACCAGAATGCCGTTGACGCTGTAAAAGGTTTCGCGACGCTCGTTGATGCTGTCGCAGTACGTGTCCAGCACACGCCTGTAGTGCTGCACAATCTCGTCGAGTTGGGGGGCGGTGCGCTGCACAAACGTCTCCTCCTGCGCCTGAAGTTCTTGCAGGTGGGACGCGGAGGCTTCTGTTCGGGCCAAGACGGCTTCCTGCAGCGACGCCTCCAGGTGCTCGACTCTTTGCTGCGCCTTGTGCCTTTCGCCCTCGACCGCCTCCGTGAGGTGCTGCTCGCTCTGCTGCTTCTGAAGATGGAGCAGGAGGGCCGCTGCTTGCCGGACCGCCTCGGCGCTGCGGCGCGCCTCGGTCGCCTTGCTCTCGCCGCCCGCGAGGAAGCTCTGCTGCATGTGGTTCAGCAGCGCCTCCTCGGACAGCCCCTGCAGCACATCTCCGCCGCCGCTCCGTGTCGCGTCGTGCGTCGCGCAAAGAATGTCCCCTAGGCGCTGCTCCAGGTCGTCGTCGGTCACCTTTGCCGGTGGCGCAACAGCCGAAAGGGCGGCGCTGGCCACCGCGCGCTGCTGCGCCGCCGCCGCCTCTGTGAAGATGTCCGTCGAGTGCGCTGTGTGCGTGGCCAAGAGTTCAAGCGACGCCTCGTAGAAGGCCCCCGCGCTGCGCTGCAGTACCTCCGCTTCCTTCATCTCGCGCGTGTGCTGCGCCGCGGAGTTGTTGGCTCGGGCCTGCTCCTGCGCGCACAGCTGCTTCCACTGCTCCGCCTCCTCCTGCCAGATGGCCGTGGTGCTCCGCGCCTCCTCCTTCGCAGCCTGCGACCTGGCCAAGTGACTCTCTAGTTTTCTGCTCTTTGCTTCCATTCCTTCGAGACGCTCGTTGGCGCTGAGCTGCGAGGTGGCGAGAAGGCGCGTCAGCGCCGCCGTGTACACCTCTTGCTGTCGCCTGCGGTAGGTGTCGAAGAGCAGGTTGTGGGCCGACATGGCGTGTGTGAGGCGCACAGTGATGTCGATCTCCTCCTCCTTCTCCCTGGCCTGTTTCTGCAGTTTGCGCTCCGCCGCCCACGTGCGCCACTTGAAGAGCGTCGCGCTGGCGCAGTACCCGACTAGCTGCGAGGCGAGGCTGTCAGCCCTGGCGGCGGCTTGCAGCGCGGAGCTACCCAACGCCTCGCGCTCCGCCTCGCCTCGCAGCCTTTCGTCCGTCAGCCGGTCGCAGGCGGCTTGCTGCCGCTCCAGCTCGGCCATGTACTCCCGGCGCAGCGCTTGCTTTTCGGCTGCCCACTCCTCTTTGGCGGAGCGCAACTCGCTTTCGCATGTCTCCTGCCTCTTCTTCGCCACCTCTTTTTGCCGAGTCAGCTCCTGCTCGTAGCTGTTTTGCAACTCAGAGTTTTGCTGACGAAGTTGCGTCTCCACCCTTCGAGCTGCCGCTTCGCTGACTGCCAGCTTCTCTTCCTTTTCGGATGCCAGTCGCACAAGTTCCGCCTTCACCTCTCGCACCGTCGCCTCGTGCGCCACTTCCCCTTCGTCCTTTTCGCACGTCAGCTGGTGAAGCTGCGTCTCTAGCTGTCGTACGGCCGCCGCGTGCGCTGCAACGGTCTCCTTCGTCTCTTCCCGATGGCGCGCGTGCGCTTGTTCAAGCACCTCGTGCGCACGTGCCTCCTGGTTCATCAGACGCTCCTGCCACCGTGCTTCTAGGGCCTGCGTCAGCTTGGTTTTGGCACCGAGCGTCGCCGCGGCTTGAGCCTCTCTTTCTTTCGCGGAGGAGCGGGCAGCCACGTAGGCACGCCATTTGGCAAAGCACTGGACGCGCTGCCGGAGTTGCGCCTGTTCGTTCATGTGGGAGGCGGCGGCGCAGAGCACCTTTCTGCGGGCCTCACGGGCCTGCGTCGTCAGCTCCTCGCAGTGCCTGTGCCAGTCGTTGCACACATGGGTCAGCTGCGCCGAATCCCTCGCCGCCGTCTCGCCCCACGCGCGCAGCATGCCCGCCTCCCTCTGCCGCAGTGCTGCGAACCACAGCTGCTCCTTATGCTCCGTGAAAAGGCGCTCGTTTTCTTCATCGAGGAGGAGGCTCTGCAGGTGCGCGTCGGAGAGCTGCTCGCCGAGAGCGCGCGCCTCTGCCTTTCTGCTCGCGACCGTCGCGGCAAGGTCGTTCGCTTCGATCAGCAGCTTGCAGTTGGTCGCGTCCTTTTCGTCCACCTGCGCTTTCCACAGCGACAGCTCCTTCTGCAGCTGCCGGCCGGTCTGCGCCTTCTGCTCCAGCTCCGCCTGCAGGCGTGCCGTCTCCTCGCGATGGGCGGAGGCGGCAGACTGCTGCTGTACGAGAAAGTCTTTTTGACGCTCGTGGAGGGTTTGCTTGAGCGCTTTCGTCTCGCTTTGCGCAGCGCTCCTCTTTTTCTGCTCCGTGAAGGACAACCAACTGTGAAAGATGCGCTGCCGCGTACAGTGGTAGGTGCTCGCCACCACCCGGTCTGTCAACAGCGCTGCCACGCTTTGCTCCTCCTGGACTTTCTCGCGCAAGTTCTCGCTCTCCACCTTGGCTTGCTTGAGCCTCGAGGCAGCTTTGGACAGCTCATTCTCCAGTCGCAGCACCTTCTCGCTCAGGGGCGATAAGAGGTGGACATCGTCGCGGAGGGCGGCCGACTCGGCATGCTGCAACTTGTTCTTTTGCATCAGTCGCCCCACCACGGCCTCAAAGGTGGCAACGAGAAAAGATGCTTTTTGCGCCATCGCAGCGGAATAGGTGCTTTCGAGGGCCGCAAAGTGTTTCGTCGCGGCCGTTGTGTACACATCTATTTCGAGCAGCGCCTGATCCTTCCGCGCACGACACCGCTCGACGTCGCTTTGCAGCTGCATCACGGCGCTCTTTAGCTTTTCCTCCTTGGCCCTGAAAAAGTGCTCCGTCTCCTGCTGCTGGCGGAGGTACGTTTTGGTGCGGTCGCTGAACTCCGAGGTGACCTCGTCGAGTGCCATTTTCAGCCGGCCCACTTCACTGTCCAGCAGCTCGCACTCCTTCTGCTTGGTGCCGTGGAGCTGATGTGTCTGGTTGCGCTCGTCGCTGATGTACGCGCTCAGCAGACGCTGGGTGTCGACCGCCTGCGCCTGAAAGTAGGAGGCCTGGCGCTCCAGTTCGCCGACCTCGCCAAGCAGACGCTTCTCTCGCGTCACGTGCCACTTGCGCTGCCAACGGCAAAACAGTTTTCGTTTGACGCTCGCCTCACTGTGCAGCGACGCGACGTGCTCGCCCACTTCCTCCCTCGACTTGGCCAGGCGGTTGGATAGGTCGTCCTGCTCTCGCGCCGTTTGCTTGGCCACGGCGCGTCGGTGCCACAGTTCTAAAGCGTGGCGAAGTACTTGTCGGCGCCGCGTGCGCTCGCAGACGTCCACCACCGTGTCCGACAGGTTCCGATGCTTCGTGCTCTCGAGCCGCAGCACATCTTCGTAGTAGTCCTTCTGCTCGTCCAGTAGCTTGCTGTGCGCGTCGAAGTAGCGCTTCATGCACTTTTTGGTCGAGTGCAGTTCCTTCTCCTTGCGATTGACGTTGCCGAGGCGCTGCGCCTTCTCGTCCAGCTCGCATAAGGACTCGTACAGGATGCCGATACCTGACTGCAGCAGGCTCGCCGCCGCCTCCTGTTTGCTCTGGATGTCCTCCTGCACTGCTAGCTGGAACGGCGGCTCGCCCCTAATGCGGTCTGAAACGCACCTTGCTTGAATAGTGCTAATGTCGGACCGCGCGCTGAGCATGGCGGATTGCGCCTGCTCCATTACATGTGTTAGCTTGTCCATACAAGCGCAAAAACGCGTTTGCTTTTTCTCTTGTCGTAAAAAAAAAAAGGTAGATCTTTATGATTAGAAACAAAAAAAAGAAAAAAAAGAATAGTATATAGAGAGAAACATTAGAGAGGAAAGACAGTTAAATGTGCATCG
>AUXK01000175.1:0-12427 GCA_000482165.1 Strigomonas oncopelti | reverse complement strand
ACCATAATCTAAAGCGAATGCATAGAGGTGTGCTCATGCACCTATGTATTGCACCTCATCGGTTAGAAACAAAAATTGGCAAAAATAAAGTAAGTAATGTGTACTTTTTTTTTTTTTCAGAAAACACTCTTTTTGTTGCTTTTAAAACTAGGACTTCAGTCGTCCAGCATGCACAGTAGCGCTACACCGCACTTGATCCAGTGCTCCGGCGCGCCGGCGGTCCCGGAGGACAGATCTAACGAGATGACAAAGTTGGTCGACAGACCTGTGGTAGAGAGTGTGCCCACGCGCGCGGAGGTTTTGTACACCGGGCACTTGTACGTCTCCGCCGTGGCGGTCGTGACGTTCAGACGGACGGGCTCCAAGTGGATGACGGGCATCTTCGCGTACAGCTCGCCCTTGCGGCTCTCGACGAGGTGCCCGCCGTGGTGCGCATCGAAGCCGGCGCCCTCCAGGTAAAGGCCATGAATGTACACGCCGGCGTTGAGGTGCGTCGTCGTGATGTCGTCCGGCACCTCGAAGGTGGTCATGTTCGTCTTGAACTTCACGTCGTCGATGGGGACCTGGTTGTCGCGGCAGTAGGTCTGCAGGACGCCGGTCAGGAAGCCTTGCGGGAAGAAGAAGCCGGAGATCCAGAAGCTTAGCGGGAGCCCGTTGTCGTTCCAGTCGCGAAAGAACTCGACGCGCGCGAGCGTGTCCTCGAACCAGGAGGCGAGCGGCTTGCGGGAAAGGTAGCTGCCCTGCGCCCAGCTCTCGGGCACCTGGCCCTCGAGGAAGGAGTTGAACATCGCCTCGAGCTCCATCGACATGACGACCTCGCCCTTGATGCCGCGGCGCAGCCGGACCAGCATGTCGCGCAGCATCTCGAGGATGTGGTTGAAGACGTCGATCTCTTGGCCGGCGACGGTGCCGAGGGAGATCATGGTGCCGTCCGCCTTGAGGCGGTAAGTGTCCGGGTGCGCCTTGCTCTTGTCGATCGGCGGCGGCAGGCGCCGCTCGAATTCGGTGGCGATGCTGAGGACGTGCTCCTCCGGCGTGCGGCCCACGGCGCCCTTGGAGCGCGGCTGCATGGACCGCATCGCGCCCAGCTGGCGGCGGGCGTTGCTCTTGTTGAAGGCGATGTCGGCGTTGGCGTTGAGGCCGAACAGCTCGGGGCCCTCGAAGGGCGGCAGGGTGGCGAGGTCCGCCTTGATCTTGCTGAGCGAGTCCACGTGGGCCGGGATGTTGTACACACCGTCTTTGGTGATGTTGAACTGCTCCGGCCGCGTCACCTTGTCGTTGAAAAAGTTTGTGAGGATTGTGTCGAGGCAGCGGTTGTCGAGGAAGTCGGTCACGCGCCCGCCGTAGTTGATGACGCCGACCATGTAGCGCAGCGCGTCCCACGGCACGGCGCCGGCGCCGGCGCCGTCGTTGCCGACGTAGGTGGTGAGTGACTGCAGACTCGCGTAGTAGTCGGACTGGTTCCACTCGTAGGCGATGTTCCACCCGAGCGGGCCGAAGCGGCGCCGCTCCTGCACGACGGCGTGGAAGTACGTGAGCGACAGAATGAGACGGCGCCACACGACGGGGTTGGCCGGGCAGCTGTCCCACACGGCGTCCGTGACGTTCATCGCGAGTGTGTCGCGCAGGTTCGCCTTGAGTCCTTTCGGGGGCTCCTTCACCACCTTCACACAGGACTGCAGCAGCAGCACTGGGAAGGCGGCAACCGGCATCGTCGTCAGCCACAGGCGGAAGTCCTTGTGCACGTCCTTGCGGCCGAGCTCCTCAAGAATGCGCTCGAGCGCGGGGATCCACGAGGTGTAGACGTGGCAGTTCTGGAGGTAGACCCACATGCCCTCCGTCGTGCCGCGGCGGATCATCTCCTCAGCCTTGGCGCCCTGGTCCTGGCCGAGTGACAGCATCAGCTTGCGCGAGCCGAATCCTTTGCGGGCGGCAAACTCGGTGAACATCTGCGTCGGGTCGGTGCCGGTGGTCAGCACAAACACAATCGGCGCCGTCGGTGTGCTGTCGATGAAGCAGCCCTCGAGGTCAAACGTGGGGCTCTCCGTGAACTCCTTCCCGAGCGACTGGGTGATGACCTGCGGCATGCCGTAGCCCAGCAGGTCCTCGCGCATCGCCTTCAGCACGAGCAGCTTTTGCCACAGCGACATGTCGTCCAGCAGGGCCGGAAACTCCTCGTACGCCCTGTCGCTCTCGTACCACTCCCGCCACTCCCTCTCCCGGTCGTAGATGTTGTCGTGGAGCTGGTGCAGCTCGGGGACGAGCTGCGAGAGCGCGGTGGCCTCGTTCCAGCTGAGGGGCGACAGCCACTGCGGCGCGGGGTCCGAGTCGGGGTCGGCGTACTTGTGGGCGTCGCTGCCTTTCAGCATGAAGCTCCACTCGTTCTCGCCGATGCTGCCCTCCTGGCGGCCGATGCTCGCGTAGAGGAGGAAGGCGAAGATGAGCTTGTCGCGCTCGAAGAGGCCGCGGCAGATGGTCTGGTAGGAGCTGAGCGTCACGGCGGGCAGCAGCACCGCCACCCGCTCGTCCACATCCTCCTTCTTCTCCGTCCGCTGCAGAGTTTGCGTGAAGAGCACCTTGAAGAAGTCGAGCGAGTTCTGGTACATGTGGTCCAGGCCGCTCAGGTCCGACACGACCGAGTACACGATGGAGCCGCGGGTGGCGACGGGGCGGTAGCGGTTGCGGGCGGCCTCAATGTCCTTCTGCGTCTCCTCCGCCACGCGCACCGCCTCCGACACCGACTCGCTGGTCCGCTTCGCGCCCTGCAGCGTGTTGACCAGCTGCTCGTTGTCGAGGATGTTGCCGGTGGACGAGGCGAGCAGCTGCAGGATCTTGTCCTCCAGCTCCTTCAGCTCGTTCTTGCCGTTCGCGATGTCGAGCACCGTCTTGTCGGCCCGCTGCTCCAGCTCCGCGTACTCGTAGCGCACGACGTCGGCCAGCAGCTGATTCTCCAAGCCGCTCTGCGTGACGGTGAAGTTGACAATGGTCACCTTGATTTGGAGCTCCGGAAGGTACGTGGGGTTCGGCAGCTTCGTCGTGATGTAGAAGCGGAAGTTGGGGTCGTAGTCGACCTCGGTGTCGCCCAGCTTGAGCAGCAGGCGACCCTGCGAGCGGTAGGTTTGGCGCAGCAGCACGCTGTCGAGGGCGGCGTCGAGCGACTCCTCCACGTTCTCGAGCAGCACAGGAAGGCCGAGACGGATGGCGTTTTCAAGGGTGCGCATGTAGTTCGCATCGCTCAGCTTGATCACCCGCAGGTTGTTCTCGCGCTCCATGTTGCGAATCCAGTTCACCGCCTGCCCTTGCGGGTCGACGCACAGGCACCACCGCTTTGACTTGTTCACAACGATGCCGTTCTCGACGCTGAAGGCGTCCGGCGGGAGCCCGTGCTGGGCCCAGCTGCGCACGAGGACGGGGTCCACCACGCTGGGCAGCTTGAACTCGTGCTTGCCGACGGGGATCTGCAGCTCGCGGCAGCGGTCGTACCAGCGGCGGACGAGGCGCTCGCGGTAGGGCGCAGTGAAGGGGCCGAGGTAGGCCACGAAGCCGGCCGCGAGCACGATGCGGCCCACGAGGCCGCCCTTCTCCTCCTGCAGGCTTGCCACGGACTGAATCCAGCGCGTCTGCTCCGACGCGAGGCCGGACATCAGCTGCTCCGCGCGCTCCAGGCGCACCGTCGTCAAGTCAATGTCGTCCTCGAGCTGCTTCTTCTTATGGATGTTGTCCTCCATGTCGCGGCGGAGCGCCGCGAGCTTGGCCTCAATGTCGTTCAGCCGCGCCTGCGCCTCGTGCAGTGTCTTTGTCGCCAGCTCCACTTTCCCCTCCGCCTCGGCGAGCCGCTGGCGCTTGGGCACGATGACCTTGGTGACCTCGTAGTAGTTGTTGATCGCCAGCGCCCACATGGACAGGGAGCGGCACGCCTTGGAGCTCTTCACCACCTCCTCCGGCTGAAACTCCGGGTTCGTGACGTACTTCTGGAGCGACTTCACCATCTTCTCGGTCAAGTCGTCGCGCGGGTAGTTCTGCAGGTCCTTGATGAAGTCCATGCGGCTCATGACAAGCTTCGCGCGGTCCCAGCTGAGATCCTTCTCGCCGAGCAGCAGCAGCACCGCCTCAAGCACAAGCACGACGCGCGCCGCCGGCTTCTGGAAGCTGCGCACCTCGCGAATGTCGTCGGGCCGCAGCTCCGCCAGCGCGTCCTCGGCCGCCTTCAAGATCGGCAGCGCCTTGTTTAGCTCCACCTGGCACTCCGCGCGGATGCCGTCCGCCTCGGCCTGGATGCCGCTGGCGACGGCCTCCTCCTCGGCGCACTGCTTTTGCACCACACTCGCGGCCGCCTGCTCCTCCACCACCTTCGCCATGATCTCCTCCGTGTTCTTGGCGGCCTCCAGCAGCTTTGGCTGCATCTCCACCAGGCTCGCCTTCATCTCGTCGACCATGACCTGCGTGCTGCGAAGCGTGTTGAGACCGCCCTGGTAGCGGTTGATCTGCGCCGTCACGTACTTGGACTGCTCCGCGAGCAGGCTGCAGTAGCACTGCAGCAGCTCCAAGTAGGACGTCGGCGTCGTGTAGTTGCGGCGACGCAGCTCGTCGTAGAACTCGTCGGACGACCTCTGCACATCGAGGTGGATGTCGACGCAGAGCTCGATAATGGCCGGCTTCACGCTCTCCTCCACGATCTCCACCGGGCCGAGGATGCGCTCGGCGACCGAGTGCAGCGCGTCGGACGGCCACTGGTCGAACCAGTCGATCGTGCAGCAGTTGACGAGCGAGGGAAACATGCGGAGCCGCCGGCGGAACTGCTCCCCGACGGGCGACATGGAGAGGACAAGGTGCACGTTCGAGCGGCACAGCGACACAAAGTGCGAGAAAATGACGTTAATCGTCTCTTGCTTGCCGGCGGCGGCGGCCAGCGGGCGGACAGACTCCACGATGCGGTCCATGTCCTCTGTCTGCATCAGGTTCGGAATCTCACCGGTGTTGAGCAAATTGTTGATGTCCTCGAGCATCTCCTCGTACACGATCTGCGTGTCGGACAGGAGGAAGAGCACGTGCTTGTTTTTGCAGCCGCTCTCAAGCAGGATGTTCTTGAGCGAGTCGTGGAACTCCGTCATGCTGAAGGTGCGCGTGATGGTGACCTCGTAGATGGGCAGCTCGCACATGAAGGCGGCGAGCCGGCACACGGACTGGCGGCCCGAGCCGCCCATGCCGACCAGCAGCGCGTGACCGCGAGGCTGGCGCAGGATGCGGCAGATGCGCGAGACGTGGTGCACGGCGTCCTTGAAGAAGACAAGCTGGGTCTCCTTGTTGTACTCGATGTTGAAGCCGTTCAAGTGCTCCTGCAGGCCCTGCTGCAGCTGGGACAGCTCCGGCAGCCGCTCGTACTGGCTGCGGTCGCGGCGCATGAAATCGCCGAAAAGCATGTCGCGGTTCGCGTCTTCCCACGTCATGCCCAGCTTTTCCGACGCAACGGTCGCCAGGGTCGACCACCACCACGCGCGGTCGTCCTCGTCGATGAGGCGGTCGTGGAAGGTGCGGCTCACCTCGTGGATAAAGACGCGGCACAGGTCCTCCTTCGTCGGCGCGCTCTGCGGCGTCACCTGGGTGATGCCCTGAATGACCTTGCTGAAGTCGCGCAGGTTGAACGTGTAGTGCGAGCGCGTCGGCGTCGGCAGCTTCTCGCGGGTGATGCGGTCGTAGCACTCCTGCGTGGCCTCCACCAGCTTCATCGCGATCGACGTAACGTCCTCGGCGGCGCTCCACTGCCGGAAAAAGCCGTACAAGATCGAGCCGAAGATGCGGCGCGAGGAGAGCTCCGACACCGCGGGCTGGCAGATCAGGTGGAAGCGCGAGGTGAGGCGCTGCGTCATTTCGTTGCGGCCACCCCCGGGCACCCCGCACGCGGCGAGCAGCGTCACGTCGTGCAGCTCCTTGAACGTGGCGGGCGTCTTGAGCTTGTCGAAGAAGCCGCCCTGCGTGATGAGCTGGCGCAGCAGCTCGAGCGGCGGCGAGGCGCCGTACTTCTCGAGAGACGGCATGTTGAGGTCGTCGACGAAGAAGATGGCGCGCTTGCCGGGCGTGGGGCCGATGGCCGTGGAGCGCAGTTTGCACAGCTTCGCGTCGAGGCGCTCCTCGATGTCGCGGCTGCGCGTCTGTGCCGACAGCACGGTAGTGAAGTACTCCCACTTGCCCGACGGGTCGTCGCCTTTCAGCGAGTTGGTCAGAAAGTCGAAGAGCCCGAGCGACTTGCCGGTACCGGTGACGCCATTCACAAGCACGTGGCGCGAGGTTGACGCGAGGACACCGAGCAGCGTCTTCAGCGCGACGGTCTCGGCGGTCGGCACGACGAGGTCGACGTACGGGACGTCGGAGTCGTACACAAAGTTAGACACGAGATGGTTCCACGTGATGAAGCTCAGCGAGGGACGGTGCACGACCAGGTCGTAGACAGACCCGCCCGCAGGCAGCGGCGGCAGCTCTGGCGCCACCTTGGGCAGCAGCGCGCGCACAAAGTGGTCGAAGGCGGCGCGCGTGTCATCGCGGAGGTTGCCGCCAAGGGTCCAGATGAAAGCCATCACAAAGTACATGTCGAAGAGGCGGTTCTTGTTCGCCGGGACGGTGGGCGCCGTGATGGTAAGACACTTGAACTCCTCCGGCGGGTCGTAAGCCTTGGCGGCCTTCCTCTTGTCCTCGTCCATTCCGGGCATCACCAGCTCGTCGTCGACCTTGCCGCCGCTGCCAACCTTCTTTGCGCGCAGGTCCTCCTCGATCGGGAGCAGCGCCTCCGGCGGCCACATGTCGCTCGCGCCCTCCTCGCCCTCGCGCGTGGAGCGCATGAAGCCGTCGACGAGCTCGATGAGGTTGACGGCGAGTTGGGCGTCGACGGACGGAACCCACTCCTTGCACTCCTTGCGAATGAAGTCCAGCGTGTCGGGCAGCAGCGCGTCGAGCAGGTGGACGAGGCGGTCGTTCGGCAGCAGGTCGTTTTGGGCGGCCTTCTGCCCCACGAGGGTGCGCGCGATGGGCACCCAGCCGCGGCCACCGTCCAGGTAGTACGGCTCCATGAACACCATGCCGCAGCGAGAGACGGTGGCGGGCGAGGCGACGCGCAGGTCCTGCACCTCAAACATGAAGGTGGCCGTGGCCGGCAGCTTGATGCGCTCACCGTTGAAGAGGCAAAGCAGCTTGTTGTCGTCGAGCACGGTGTTCATGTTCTCGATCCATATCGCGTCCACCGGGCCGTCGAAGATGACCCACTGCCGGTCGGCGCTCGACAGCGCCGTGCGGGTGATAGTGCGGGCAATGTCGCTAAGAATGCCGTCCGTCCACTCGCGCGTGATGTCGTTGACCTGGCCGTACAGCTCGCCCATCGTGACAGACTTCGGGTTGAGCAGGTGCGTCTGCACGCGGTTGAAGAGGGGGGTGTTGCCATCGGCGCCGTGGCCGTCCGCGGCGATCTGGGTCAGCGTAGACTTCAGTGTGTTCACTGTCGTCGACTTGCCGCTGAAGGTCTGGCCGACCATCATGACGCCGTGGCGCACGACGAGCGTGTCGTACAGCTGCAGCGCCTTGGTCACCATGCCATCCACAATCTGCAGCGAGCGCGCCTCCATCTCTTTTTTCATGTACGAGAAGATGAGCTCGTTCTGGCTGTTCGCGATGACCACGGTCGGGAAGAGGTCCTTGACGAGGGCCATGAAGAGGATGGTGTCGTCGCGGAGGAACTTGGGCACGTTGGCGTCCTGCATCGCGCGAATAAGCAGCACATCCTCGCTCTCGTTCGGGTGCTGCCGCTTCAAGGAGCCGGCCATGACGAGAATGGACTTGACGGCGCGCATGCCAAAGTCGTAGTGATCCTGCTTTGAGAGCTGCTCGGAGCTCAGCTTGTACAGCTGCACCATCTTCCGCGCGAGCGTGCGGGCGTCGGCGAACCCTTCGGAGTAGAACATGATCTCAGCGATGAGGGCGTAGTCGGGGATCATCATGCAAATGGGGCGGAAGAGCGCCTTCAAGTTGTCGGGCAGCTCCGTGCGGCCGGCGTAGCCGGGGTTCATCGTGATGAAGACGCCAAAATTCTTGGACAGGTGAATCGGGTGCCCGTCGAAATTCATGCGGTCCTGCTTCAAGCCGAGCGCGGTGGTGATCTCCATCATCTGCTGCGCAATAACGGACAGCACCTCGAGCTCGATGCGGTTGAACTCGTCGAAGCAGGCCCACGCACCTGCCTGCGCAAGACCGGCGAACATGCGCGACATGGTCTTGTAGTTGATGCCATCGGAGCAGTTGAACACGACGACCTGGCGCGCGAGGGCCTTGCCGAGATCCTTGACGGACTCGGTCTTGCCGGTCCCGGCCGGGCCCTGCGGCGCGGCGCCCAGGTTCATGCCCAGCGCACTTGTGCAGGTCAGGAAGGCGCGGTCGGTCAGCGGCGTGATGACGAGGCGCGGCTGGTTGCCGAGGTACTCGTAGCCGTACCAGAGGTGCGCGCTGCAGTGCTGGATGCCCACGTTCATGCCGCCCGTCGCCGTCTTGTCCGCCTCCCAGTAGTACCGGAGCTGCTGCGACCAGTTGAAGTCGCCAAGCGTCTGCACGTGGTGGTCCGCCAGCGTGCCGACGATGTCGCGGTTGTGCACGTTGAGCACGATGAGCGTGCACACGAGCGAGCGCTCCAGCTTGCTCAGCTTCCCCTTGACGAGCTCGACCATCTTCAGTATCTGCCGCTGGTAGTCGCGCGCGTAGTTGGGCAGGCCCTGGCGGTCAATCGCGTTCTCGACCTCGCCGGTCCACATGATCATGTCAGCCGCCTGGATGCACTGCGCCGGGTGCTCGAAAAACCACTTCTCGCGCACCTGGTTGGGGTACGCCTCGATCGTCTGACGCATGTGCACGAGGAGGGACTCCTTCATCATCGCCTCGATCTCGTTCAGCCACTGCTCGACGCTCCCGACGGGGTACACGGAGCTCGCGAAGGAGACCACCTCGCCCTCGCCGGACCGCATGCCGGTGATCTCGGTGCACGCCTCGTCGGCAAAGATGAGCGAGGCGATGGAGTCGAAGCACTTGGAGAGGTGCGGCTGCACCGATTGCGGGTTCCGGACGTCTGACAAAATCGAAAGAAGCTCGTCGTTGGAGAGAAAGTAGAATCGCGGAAACGCAATACGCTTCGTCTCGAGATAGTCCTCCAGCTTCTTCTGGATGTGGTCAATGTTCTCGTTGGCTTGCTTGATGTCCTCGTAGACCCCTTCTGCAGTGCAGATTTCAAAAACGCGCTTCACCGTGTTCGCCTTGTTGGTGAGGGAGCGGAAGAGACGGTCAACGTCGTCGAACTGCTTGCTCTCGGCTGCCAGCTGCTCCTTGATGTCGTCGGAGGAGAAGATGAACTCGAGATACATCCAGTTGCGCTGCAGCGTGATCCACTCGTCGATGACGTCCGCGACGAGGCGGAGGTCCCTGACCCACACCTCGACCTTGTCGCGCACAGGGGCGACGAACCGCGAAGCCATGATGGTTTGCAGCTCCACCTGGTGGTCCTCCAGCTGCTGGATCACCTCCTCAAGCTCGCCGAGAATGTGCACGCCATCCCTGCTCTTGTACGGCTTTGTGGTGAACAGGACGCCGTCCCACACCTGCTTGATCGCCTCCAGGTCGTTGCTGATCTTCCACTCACCCGTCGCCAGACCCGACTGCTCGGCGAGAATCTCCTTGTGGGCGAAGATGTCGCGCTCCTGCAAGGCGCGGAGGTTGAGGCCGTCGTGGTAAGCGTTGCCGCTGCCGAGCACCTGCTTAAGCACAATGTTCCACCGCGCCGGCGTCATGTGCTTGTTGCCGCAGTCGTGGATGACATTCATGTTCAGGCGGATCGCTTGCAGCTCCTCCAGCAGGTGCGGCGTCACCTCATCCTCGTACTCCTTCTCCAGCGCCGTCCGGTGGATCGCCGCCGCCTTGCGCATCATCGCGTTGACCTCGTCTTCCATTTCAAGCGTGTCCAGCTGCTTCAGTGGGCTCTCGAACCAGTAGTCGATCTTTTCGTTAAAGCCGCAGAACAAGGACCATGACTCGCGCCGCATCTCGTAGAGCGCGGTGGTCTGCCTGACGCAGGTCCAGTCGATCGGGGGCTGATCGAAGAGCGTGGCGAACCGCGTCAGCTGCTCCTCGCTCGCCTTCACGTCGGTCATCTTGGAGTTGATGTCGTCCAGGTACTGCATCACGGGCTCCGTGTTGTCCGAGAGCTCCACAAACTCGTCGCCGGCCATAATCTGCTGCAGGCCTGCGCACTCGTCCTCCACGTTGTTGACCTCGAACCGCAGCGTTTCGACGTGCGTTGGCATACTCTCCTCCACAAACTCCTCTGCCGCTGTGCGGGCCTCGTCGAATGTTTCGTGCAAGGAGGTGGAGTTAGTGCCCATGCTGCCCAGCGTTCTCTCCTTAAGCTGCTTTTCGTTGTCCTCCAGAAACTCCACCTGGTGACGGTCCATCAAGTCGCAGAGGGCCTCGGTTTGCGCGAGCACGGCGTCCGTCTCGTGCGAGGTGGCCATGATGTCCTTGTAATTCGCAACGTACTCGGCAAACTCGCCTAAGAGCAGCGGCTTGTTATTCAAAAGCTGCGTTTTCTGCTTGTAGTAGGTGTTGAGCTGCAGCACCAACGACAGCGTGGTCTTCCGCAGAGTCGCGTTGACGCCCTCCTTGATCACGTGGATGCGCGGCTCGATCTCCGTCTTCAGTTTGCCCGCGTTGATCCACAGTATGTGACCCACAAAGGAGGCCATCAGAACACGCAACGCGTCATGCGCTTCCTGAATGCGGCGGTACACCTTGGAAAGCGTCAGCGCGGACAGTGTTTCTTCCTCGGTCTGGTCTTTCCATCCTTGCTCGATCGTTGCCCAGTCGTTGAGAAGAAAGTGAATATGCGGAAGTGTGGTCGAGTAGGTCTCCATGCGTGCGTTGGCTAACTCGTAGTCTTGATGGACGAGGCTGGCAATGCTGCTGCTGATGTAACTCGTGCGCGCGTCATTTTTTAACTCGTTGCCAATACTCCACATCCGCGGTGCCTTTCGGAAGTACGCCTTTAGGTATTTCTGGTAGCAAAGATGGTTGAGGGAGGCCACGGCGTCAAAGCAGCCACTGACGACATCATCCCACGCCTGGCACAGCGCCTCCTCCGGTGGGTTGTACTCCATTACAGTGTCGGTCGGGTGCAAGAGTATCTGAAACCCAATTTTGCGAAACTCGTCGTGTCCTTGGCTCCTCAACGTATTTAAAAGTGCTTGCACGGTGGACAATGCGTTTTGGAAAACATACTCGGACGTGATAATGTCGACCAGACGAATGTACACGTCTAGCTTCGAATACTCGACAATGCTCCGCTTAAGCTCCTGCATACGCTGCTCCTGCTCCTCGCGCGCATTTAGCATGGACTTCACCTTTTGCGCACGAATGTTGCCAGGCGCCTTCGAGTTCGTGAGCAGATACTGCTCAAGTGCCTCGCGTGTGTTGAGATCGGGTACATCGGCGCGGCGTTCGAGAAGGTCGACGAAGCTAGACACTTTACCCTCCACTTTTTCGGTAATGTCGGTAAAACTGCTGACCGCTTGATGTCGCTGCTGGCTCTGTTGGTTTCGAAAATCCTCCACGGAGTAATCGTGCTTGCCGTGCGGCAAATAGGCGATAAGCGGCGTTTTGCACAAGTCGTAAGACGATTTAAGGATGTCAAAGCACGGGATGGAGAAGGTGGCCTTGGAAATAAGCAAGTCTTTTGCAAGCTTCTTCCGCGTGGTGGCGTACTGCCTGGCACGCAGTATTTGGTACATGCGAAAAAAGGCCTTGTATAGCAAAAAGTTTTTGAAAAATGGGATTTTGCGCAAAATGTTATACAGCGAGGACTCCTTCATCCACTCAGCAAGCGAAACGACGTCGGACGGGTTCCCGGGAAGCACGTGAACCACGCCCGTTGCACTCATGATGTAATGCTCGTTTTCTTCTTTGCCCTTCGGCACCACAACAAGGTCGTAGGGGCGAAACTCGAGCGTTTTGGGGGCTCGGTTCAACAGCACGTATTTAACGCTGCTCGTGCTGCCGTAGGAGGAAAAGAAGGAGATGACGTCCTCGTCTGTCTTGAGGCTGCTTATTATGTGCTCGTCGTTGGGGGCGGCCGCGTTGGCATTGTTGTTATACCTCGGCTTTCGAGTCGATTTCTGAATCATTCGTAAGAGCTCCACATCGCGGTCGTCGGCGACTCCGTGCTCACGGTGAACCGTGGTGGTGCCAGTTTGTTGAAAGTCATAATTAGACGGACTCTGAAACTTGTACAGCTGTTTTGCATCCGTAGTCCTGTCCAATGCTTTATTTACATTACTCTCTAATTGGCTCCTGGGCTCTTCTTTTGGGCGAGAGCTTTGCTCCAGTTTTTCTTTAAACGTCAGCTTTTTACCCT
>AUXK01000174.1:0-12429 GCA_000482165.1 Strigomonas oncopelti | reverse complement strand
CGCTCGCACTGCCACGTCACGTGCGTCGGCAACACCACGATGATGGTGCACGTGACCGTCCACGGCCAGTTTCACGACGAGCGGCGGCTGACCAACACGGCCACGTTTCTCCTCGTCGTGGTAGACGACTGCGGGCGGCCAAGCCCCATCGCGCACGGGCTCGACCTCGCGCGCGCCTCCGCGGAGGAACTACACCAGTATCGACGGTCGCGGGACTTGATGCTGGGAGCGGCGAGGGACCGCGAGAAGTATGGAGGGGGGGAGCTGCTTGCCTAAGAAGGCGGAGGGGGGGATATCACTGGTGGTGGCACCACCGTCTCACACTCCTTTCTTAGTCAATGTGGCCACTCACTGAATCAGCAAATCTAGTTTTTTTTTTTTTTTTTCTAAGAAGCAAGCGAAGCATACCCGTTTGTGTCTCTTCTTTTCCCTTTTTCCACTGTTTACATGCTTTACATAGTGAAGTATTTTGCAATCGAACGTCAAGTCATGCCTGACAATAAAAAATGAAGTGCTACGTCATTATCTTGTTAAAAGATAGAATTGAATTTTCTGCAACGACGCCGTTGAGATCCTGTTATGTATTAATATGGCAAGTTTATGTGTATGTGTCCGTGCTGCATAAACAGGCAAGAGTCATCTATGCATACATATATATGCTACTTCACTCCCCCACTATTTCTTCACATGGCTTTAGCACTTATACTTGGCAATTCGAGCCCACAGAAATAAACTGTTTTTTTATTTTAACTTTATTTTTTTCTCTGCCTATATACCACAATACATACACACATATAAATATATATATATATACAACATTTCTATGTCCAAAGCTTTACCGCCCCGCGATGAGCTCGCTTCCCTGGATCGCAAACTGGCGGAGCTGACCACGGCGAAGGAGACGATTGAGGCACAGATAGACGAGCTGTGCGAGAAGAAGCGGGCACTCCGCCGCAACGGCTTGTGGGACATTTTACAGGAGGAGATGGGGCAGTCGGAGGCCGAGCTCGTGCCGCTGCAGCAGTCCTTCATGGACGCGGTCGACCTCTTCGTGCGGAGCCTTTCCGCGCCGCCGAACTACGAGGAGGAGTCGACAAAAGAAAACGGGTTCGCCATCCCGTTCAACGACACGGATGACTACGCAGACTTCACCGCGCTCGACGCGATCATCGACGAGGAGATGAGCAACCTGCAGGAGAGCTTGACGGCGAATGCGGCGCACGTGCACGGCGGCGCGAGGACCAGCTCCGAGGGGGGCAGCCGCTCCTCCTCCTTCGCCGGCGGCCGCTCGCCGCAGCGCGAAACGAGCCCGCTGCCCGACGACGAGCGCGCGCGGCAGCGGCGGCGGCTCCTGCTGCGGCTGCTGTTCATCACGCTGCACGTCGGCCGCCTGGAGGCGCTCTGCCACATTGACGAGATCAAGGAAGACGCCGAGCAGGTCATCGCGACGGCCGAAGAGCTGAAGGAGGAGGTCGCCGAGATGTGGCACTGGGTCACGGTGGACCATCGGCCGTACATTTTGACCGAGGAGGAGCGGGAGGAGTGGAGCTTTGTTCTCAAGACGTATATCGGGACTCCCTTCTGCGCGCCTGTGGGGTGACGCAATACACAGCAGCGTGCTCGGCATTGGTGTGCATTTTGTTGTTGTTCTGTTTTTGTTTTTTATATATAGAGAGGTTGAACATTAAGTGACTATTTTTTTTTCTCGTTTTCTTTCCGCCTGTTTCACTTTGCTTTATTTCACTTTACCCCCCCCCCTTTTTTTATTTATTTTCTCCCTTTCCTCTTTTTCTTTTTTTTTTTCACGCTTATCGATCAGTATTTCCACGTACCTCCAAGTTACTTCACTTGTTCTCGTTTGCGTAAATATAGGAATGTGCACATCCAAAAAAAAAAAAAAAAAAAAAAAAAAAAAAAAAAAAAAAAAAAAGTGCGCGTGCCAATAGCTGTCAAGTAATTGCTCTTTATTTCTCCTCCTTCTTTATCTTGTTTGATTTCTTTTTCGATCGAAACTCGTCTTCACACAAAACGAACAAACAAACAAACAATATAAGATTATAACAAAAGAATAGTATTTAGCAAATAATTGTTTCTCTCTTTTTTATTTATTATTTGTTTGTGGTTTAATTGCTCCATTATTGTATCACAACTGCTGTTTGTTGTGGCACATTTTTCCACAATAGTATTTCAGCACCTATTTATAAACGTATACACATATATATATATATACAAAGCTAAGTAATCGAGAGTATTAATTGTTTCTCGGCTTTGCCTTTTCTATTATCATTATTATCATTATTATTATTATTATTATTATTATTATTATTATTATTATTATTATTATTATTAGAATTATAACTGTCCGCGTGTCATATACCCCTCTCTGCACAACCCCGAAAGAAAACCAATCTATATCGTCAAAAAAAAAAAAAATCTAAATATTTACCGTATCAATCAAATGAACATTGTGCGCTTGCCGACACGCCACATCGTTGCGACGACGCCGAAATCGCATTTTCTGTCCCAGCGTGTGTCACACAACGCACTCACCCTCCTCGCGCAGAACAACTTTCAGGCAATCCCGACCTCCCGCGCCGCGCGCGAGGTCCGCGAGACGTTCGTGCTCGCCCGTGGGGTGATGCCCGCCTCGCACCCCCTCTCCGCTCTCGTCTGCAACGCACGCGCCTTTAGCTCCTTCAACGGGACCCCAAAAGACTTTATCAAGGACGTTCAGGTCGGGCATGTGCTTATCTTTTTCTACAAGCCCGCGTGCGAGCCCTGCAAGGCGATCCGGCGCCGCCTGATCAACACCGTCGGTGAGGGCTTCACCTTTGTCAAGCGGCATGTGCAGCAGGACGGCCGCAACGGCGGCACGAACGGAGCGCCGGCGGAGGAGGTGCAGTTTGTCAGCCGCAAGGACGCCGCCGCGGCGGCAGCGGCCGACGGCGAGCAAGCCGACGCGGCGGCCGCCCACGCGGAGGAGGAGCCGCTGGAGGAGCTGCCGCTGGACGCGACGCCGCTCATGAGTGAGGAGGACCAGAAAACGTGCGAGGAGCTGCGCGCCGTGCTGGAGCAGCAGGCGACGGAGAAGAACGGCAGGACGGAGGTGCCGCTGCGCATCGTGACGATCAACACGGACGTCAACCGCCGCATCACCGCGCTGCACGACGTGCGCAGCCTGCCCACCTTTGTGGGATACAACGACGGCCGCGTCGTGGGGCGCGTGGAGGGGGCGGGGCAGGAGGAGCTGCTCGGTCTGCTGAAAAAGCTTTTTGCGCCGCGGACGGCAGCAGAGGAGCAGGCGGCCAGGGAGGACTTCTGACCCAGGTGCCTGAGCAAACAGGCAGACAAAAGTAAGCACGCCGAGAAAAAAAAAAAAAAGTAATACAAGCATAACATATATATTTTTTATATCGCCTGCCGTTTTTTGAAGTCAATTTGCTTGTTTCATTGTGCACTTGATGGACGGTGCCGGTTTTTTATTATTTATTGATTAATAATTATATGTCCAATTTATTTAATAACGGAGACGTTTTGGTAAATATTACTATTTTTTTTGTTTGCAAACGCGTCCGCGCTCTCTAATTCGCTTTTTTTTCTTTCTCTTTCTGTCTAACGCGGCTCGCGCCACCAGAAAGAATGCACACAAACACTCATACACACACACACACGCACACGATGATGTATGTATGTATGTAGTACTTTAGTACATTTTTTTACAAAATTGAACCGGGGCTTTGTGAAGAGTACTTTTATCATTGGAGGTGTTTACTTAAGTTTTTTTTTTCCTTTTTTTCTGGGCTTGCACGACTTTCTTTATTAATATCTCATTTGGCGTGTCTGTATGTCTTTTTTGTTTATTCGTGGTGGTGAAAATAAGTGCTTGCGGGAATGGTGCCGAGCCGAAACACTTTTATACACTTTTTTACTGTTGTTCTTGTATTTGGAATTATATGAGTTGAATCTCATCGTTTAGCCAATATAATTTCGGTTTTGCGTTTTTTTTCCTTTTTTTTTTTTTTTTTCCTTGTACACTAGAGTATGTGCAAGCACCACATTATTATTATTATTTTTACACTGAAAGCGTAAATTTAAAATCACAAAACGCATTCTCCTTTTTTTTTTTTGTCTCCTTCATTTCAGATATACTTAATTGCCCAAATACTTTTTACTTTTTACTTTTAATTTATTTATTTGCTCTTTTCTTTTCTTCTCTTTTCTGAAAAACGGTTTTTTAATACCTTCTTTTTTATATACAAACTATTATTATTATACTTTAGACTTTTTTGTCGATTTCTACAATCACTCTTTCTCTCTCTGTCTTGCTATATACATGTATGTTTTTTGATGTATCTACAATTTTTATTATTGACTTTTATGTGTTTTCTATTTCTTTGTTTGCTTTTTCTGTCCTTCTTTCTGTAGGTGTGCATTTATGCTGATACCTTTTAACTGTTCTGTTTGTCGTATTATATACAAATATAGATATATATTCATTGTTTTTCTTGTCATTACTCCGTAGCTTATTGCACATATAAGGCGAGTATTTATGGAGGGCGTACCACCGCATCGGCAGCGCCTCCTTTCTGTCGCTGTTCTGCTTTTTTTTCTCTTCACAGCTCTCGCGAATGCCCGTTTTCCGTTTGTTATGGATGGCCCCTGGTCCACGGCAAACCTAGCTTATCGTACACCGGAGGGCGCTCGCCATCACAAGAGCAGCGACGCGCACAGCTTTCGCCTTTTTCAGCCGCTCGAGGACAACGCCACTTCGGCTGCCGCGCAGGCTTCCTCCTCTCATCCTGGCCCCACCCGCGGTGAAGGCGGTGGTGGCCATCCCAGCGGACGGGGAGGGGGGCGCTACGTGGTGACCGAGCGGAAAAAGTACAACGCCCATTGGAGGCGTGTGAACGAGACGGGCGCGGCGCCGCTGCTGCTGACGCCGGCCGCCCCCTCGGAGGTGCGCGGAGAACCATCGGGGCGGCGCACGGCGCATTGCATTGAAACGGTGCGCGAGGTTCATGTTATGAGCAACGACTACCTGCTTCTCTACGTCGTACGCGAGGACGGGGGAGAGGAGCTGGGCGGGAGCGGTGGCGGTGGTGGCGCGGCGCCCGCCACCACCGACGTGCGAGAGGTGGCGCCGCTGGAGGTAATCGACTTTGTTGGGTCGCCCTTGTTGCGGCGGCTCAAGCTGTCCAAGGCGCTTCAAGCACCCTCTTCCTCCGCCTCCGCACCCTTCGTCGACGTGCGCCACTTCTCGCCGCTCCAGCAGCTGCCCGAGGCACCGCCGGTGTGGCACGTAGTCGGCGTGTACACCGCCGCCGGCGAGGCAGCCCGCGTGCTTTCTGAACTGGAGACCAATCCGCGCTACGCACGTGCCCTGCACGCGGACCCCGCGTGCTACGTGCAGCTCTCCCGCGAGAGCGTCATCGACGACGATGTGCTCGCGCTGCGCCTCGCGGCAACAGCCCACCACGCGAGCGGCGGACCTGTGGCGGCGGCGGGGGACAGCGAGGAGGAGGACAAGGCGACGTGGACGTATCAGCGGGCGTGCCAGCCGGTGCTGCGTCTCGTCGCCGAGCTGCCCGCTGTGCGGTGGCTGGAGCCCCTTCCGCGGCACGCCACCCTGCTCAACGAGCGGGCGGCCAGCCTCATCCAGTACAGCTACACCGACGAGGAGTGCGAGGCGCAGCGCTACGTGCTGCGGGAGGAGCTAAAGCTGGACGGGGCCGGCGAAATTATCGCCATCGCGGACACCGGCGTAGATGTGTACAGCTGCTACTTTTACGACTCCCAACACGACGTCCCGTACTACCCGACTGTCAGCCATCAACACCGTAAAATAGTTTCCGTGCAAAGCTGTGACTTTGTGCCCAAGCAGAGGGACGCGACGGATATGGCGGGGGGCCATGGGACGCACGTTGCGGGGACGGCGCTGGGCGCCGCGGGTGGGGATGAGGCCATCACCAGCCTCGGCATCAAGGACGCGGCGCGTTACAATGGCGTCGCGCCCGCCGCGAAACTCTTTATGCGCGACATGGCCCTGAAGAACCAACACGAGCTGGTCTTACCAAATCGAATCTCCGCCATCTTCGACGCCGCCTACGCGACGGGGGCACGCATTAGCTCCAACTCGTGGGGCCTGGCGCCCAAGGACGGGTACGCGGCCATCGAGAAGCTGGTCGACGCGTACGCCTACACGCACGATGACCTGTTAATACTCTTCGCCGCTGGCAATACAGGAAACCGCGACTTGTTTGCGCCCGGCCGCTCCAAAAACGTGCTCACGGTGGGCAGCCATGGCAACACGTGCGGCGGTCGCAATACCGTTTCCCCCCAGTCCTCGTACGGCCCTACGTACGAGGGGCGCAGGAAGCCAGAGGTGGTGGCCCCGGGAGGGAAAGTGATGTCCGCTGCCGCTGGCGGGCCGCAGACCACCGCGCCGCACTGCGGGACCCTCGCAAAGACTGGCACCTCGATGGCGACCGGCGTGGTGGCGGGCGGGGCAGCTTTGCTCCGGCAGTACCTACGCCACGAGGAGAGCCTCACATCGCCGTCGTCGGCGTTGCTGCGCGCGGCCCTCATGCACAGCACCGTGCGCCTCGCGCCGGAGACCGCCGTCGACCGCGACGGCTTCGGGCGTGTGGAGCTCTCCCTGCTCTTGCACCGTCCACGGCGCTCGTTCAAGGCCAAGGCGTGGGTGGTCGACCGCGAGCGGGTGAGGCACCGGGAGAGCCGCGCGTACTGCTTCTCTTCCCTGACACCCACGGCGGCGCGCCAGCAGGCGAAGGGCGGCAGCGACAGTCCGGCGGCAACAGCGGTGGTGGAGGAGGAGCTTTACATGAAGGTGACGCTGGCGTGGACAGACGTGGGGAGTGCGCTCGAGGGCGCCGAGAAGAGCCTCGTGCACGACTTGGACCTCCTCGTCGTGGACCGCGATGGCAGACGGTACTACCCCCACCCAACGTCCGCCACAGACGTCTTCTACGACCGCGTGAACACGGCGGAGCAGATTCGCCTGCCCGTCACGGAGTACCTCTCCCAAGGGTTCCGCGTGATGGTGTACGGCGAGGACGTTGCCGACCCCAGGTGGACAGCTGTACAGCCTCGTCGTGACCGCGCCGGGACTTGTCCGCGATGCGACGTGTGACACGGTGAAGAAGAAGAATCAAGAGGGCGGCGCTGCCGTATTTACGGCCTGCCCGCGTAGCTGCAGCCAGCACGGCCGCTGCCTGCAAGAGACCGGCATGTGCGAGTGCGACAAGGGCTTCACCGGCGTCGACTGTGCCGAGTGCGACGCAGAGGAGCTCTGCCACGGCAACGGTGTCTGCGCGCTGAGCCCCGCGGGGGCAGCCACCTGCACCTGCCACAGCAGCGGCCACTTCCGTGATGCGTCGTGCAGCACGTGCGAAGAGGGGTGGTACGGGCGCCGCTGCGACTCCACCTGTTTGTGCCAGCACGGCGGCACCTGCGACTTCGCCACGGGGCTCTGCCAATGCCCACAGGACAGGAGCCTTGGCGGGGCTGGCTGCTTCGCCGGCCCCGCGTGCGAGTACTGCTGCGAAGACCGCGGTGGCCCCCGCTGCGACACGCGAAGCTACTGGTGTGACGTGTCAGGGAACACGGTGGCGGTGACGGATCGTCAAGGCGGCTACATACAAGTCAACGGATACGAACATTATCACTATAGTGCGTTGTGTCGGTGGTACATAAAGGCACCCTCGCCCCACTTCACTATCCGCCTCACGTACGTGTGGATGGATATCGAGTCCGTGTACGACGCCTTGACCCTCTACGACCCTCTCTCGCCGAATGAAGACCACAAGGTGCGTCGCGACAACGGCGCGAGCGAGCGGCCGTTCAATGTCTCCTCGCAGGGACCGACACTCGAGCTCGTCTTCACCTCCGACTGGGAGCAGGTGAAGCGGGGCTTTTTGATTCGCTACGACTTTGTGGGTGCGCGGGCGCCGGCAAACAGTGTTGCAGTGGTCCGGCGCTGCTTGGGTCAAAAGGTCGTACAGCACGTAGGGCGGTATACGTATATTAACGAACCAGCGATGTGTTTATATATGACGAAGGACAGCACAAGGTACGTTTGGTATATGTGCGGGCAAGCGCGTAGCGGCTTTGGCTGTCAGCTTTTACACCGACGAGAATACATGATATACGAGCAGTACTACAGCGGCGTCGATTACAATTATGCAGAAATAATGCGCGCAACGACGATGGGTGGTCACTCCGTGTTCTCGGCTGCTATTTGTGCGTCATCCTCTGCTCAGCCACTGGCGCACCCGTTCGTGCTTCCGGTTAACGGGTACTCGGTCTTGCGCGTGACGGTGCCGGCGCGGCCCGGCGGGCAAGGTGGACCGCCGCCACGCGCGGCACGCGTCGCGGTGGTGATGCAGGTGCTCCTTCCTTCCCTACCCCCTTCCCCGTCCAGGCCCAACTTCACCTTGGTCATCCGCGCGGGCTTGCTGAAGCGCACCACGCCTCCGTACAGTTGGTTCGCCACGAACGTTCTCCCTTATAGTGCCATCCTCCCACTTGCACATCCCGAGTACGAGGCGGGCGGACATGCGCCGGCCCTCTCTGTCTTGGCGATGATCGACCTGTCGCGTGCGGACTCGGTGCCGCGCGCAAACCTGACGGCGGTCGAAGCTGTGATAATGGAGACGTACCTGCTGACTAACCTCACGGAAAACGACCACAACCACAGGCACATAGCAGATGTGACAGTGAGTGCCACCGTGCTCCCGCCACCTGCTTCGCCTCCCACAGGCAAAGAAGATGAAGTGAACCGCAGCAGCGGCGGCACAAGCTGCGATGACGTCGCCTGTCCATTTATCACCATTTCGCCGCTCCCTACCAACGACGCGGACGAAGCGGTGGCGGCGCTTGCGCGGCGGACGGGGTCTGTATTTTATGGCACAGCGCTCACGAACCCGCAACGGAAGAGGATGTGGCTCACAAGCAGACGCCCTGTGGGTCCTTTCACCTTTGTTCTTATCGTGTGTTTGTGCACGTTGGCCGGCGCAAGCCTTGGGTACTATACGTCCCTCCTCTCTCAAGTTCATCAGCGCGACCCAAACCGACACGTTACGTTTTTTGTAGATCATGAAGAAAGCCGACCTGACGAGGTGGAAATGAACGCTATCGATGGAAAAATGCTGAGGTGAAAATAAAAGTAAAATAGATAAATAAAAAGGAAAACTGAAAGATTTTCCGTAAAAAATAATGCTACATGAACGTCAGCTTGCAGGGCGCGTGCCTAAGAAGAGCAATCACAAGATAAACTTGATGCTGCCAGAATGCGTGTACTGACGCAAAATAAGCATGCATATATGCGAAAACGTTGTTTTTTTTTTTTTTTTCCCCTACCATTATAATCCCGCTTTGCCTTCACTTAAAAAAAATAATAATTGAAGTAATGCAAATAAAAAGAGGTTTATCAAGGCTCAAACAAATACCCGCGTAACAGCTGTCGCTTTTGATATTTTTCCCACTCCATTAACTTGCTATTATACTCCTCCAACCACCTTGCATGTGTGTGAATGCGTCTGGAACTATATAGCCGTCCCTCAGCGCTTACCTGTTCAAAAATTCGCACTAATCTCTCGAAAGTGCTTCGTGCATTCGCTCTTTTTGTCAGTGTGCTTTTTCTCCCTTTCTCCCTCATTTTCAATTTTCTTTTTTTCTTTCTCTCTCTCACTCGAGTGCGCACTTAGTCGGTTTAAACAGAGGCAACTAACTTTTTGTTGTAAAAAGCTCGCCATTATTTTTATTGCTATTCGTTTATTTTATTATTATAAAATTTTCTTTCTACCTTCAGGTGTTTTTTTGTCGTTTTCACTGATAATAAAAATAAAAAGTGAGCACAACTTGTGTGTGTAGGAGTAATGAGCACAAACGCCCAGGCGGACGCAGAGACCAATCGGCAGGCCTACATCGCCGCGCAGCCTGTCGTGCTTCGCCTGCGCCATGTGGGCAAAACGTACGACATCGCCAACTCCACGGAGAAGGTGGTAGCGCTGAAGAACATGCATCTGGCTGAGACGAACAGCGAGGAGGACGAGCAGGACGACGCGGAAGCCGCGAGGGCCTCCGGGCAGGCGGCGGCCCCCGAGGCGAGTGAGGGGGCCGCCAGCCGACGCCCGTCGACCCCACGACCGCCGCGCGGCGCCTTCGGCCCGGTGCGACGCGGCGAGTTTGTCATGATTCGTGGACCCAGCGGCGGTGGCAAGACGACGCTGCTGAACATTATTGGCACCATCGACTACTGCACAGAGGGCACGGTGGAGCTGGAGGAGCAGCTTATCACCGTCGACTCCAAAGAGGGCGAGCTCGCGGACTTTCGCCTGCAGAAGCTGGGCTTCGTCTTCCAGACGTTCAACCTGCTCTCCACGATGACCGCCGCCGAGAATGTGGAGCTGCCCATGACGCTGCTCGGCAAGCTGAACGCGAAGGAGCGGCGGCTGCGCGCCCGGCAGCTGCTCACCCTCGTCGGCCTGCGCAACCGCGTCGATCACTTGCCCTCCGAGTTGAGCGGTGGCGAGCAGCAGCGCGTCACCATCGCGCGCAGCCTCGCGAACAACCCACTGGTGCTGCTGCTCGACGAGCCGACCGGGGACCTCGACACGTACAACACCATCGAGGTGATGGACCTTCTCATCCAGCTTAACCGCGCGACGCACACGACGCTGCTCATGGTGACGCACAACCCCGACCTCGAGTGCTACGCCGACCGCGTCCTGCATGTGGCGGACGGTCAGTTTGTGAGCGAGGTGCGCAACGCAGAGCCAAACGCGTTGGAGTTTGACGCCTACAACCGCTATCTCGACGAGCAAGAAACGGCAGGAGCACTTGAGGTGCAGGCTCGGAGCGCCTCCTTGCGGGAGGTGGAGGTGGACGCGGAAACCGACGTGCAGAGATGTTACATTCCTTGCTAGCAGAATACATGACTGGTAGCATGAACGAAAATGCGATATGCTGTGGTTATTATTATTTTTTTTTCATCTTCTTCCTCTTTTTTTTCACTCACTTGCAACTTTGCGCTACACATTTGTCCTTGCCTTATTACCGTTGCGTGCACATATACACACACATACATATATACATATATATATTTACACTTCATATTCGTCTTCACACTTTCTTTGGCGAAAATGTACTTCTCATACCTTTTTCCATTAGACAATTTGACAATTTGACTAATTTGTTCTTTTTTTTTTTTTTTTTTCTCGTCTGCTTGAAGCTTCTTCTTTTTTTCCCCTCTTCCCCCTCTCTCTCTTTCTTCAATTCTTTTTCCTTTTTTTTTTTTCATCGTTTTTACTGGTGCTGATTTGCATTTGCATAGTAAGATAATAAGCTTCTACATAAGTATTGTTGTTTTTTCTTTCCCCTTTTTGCCTCCCTTTTTTTGTGATTTCGTATAACGCTTTGGACCAAAGCTAGCACTCCTTCGGTAGTAATAGCCAACCATAAATAATAATATATATATATATATATATATATATATATATTTTTCCTCTTTCATCTTACCATTATGCCGCACCAGCCTCAGTCTACCGGGCAGATCACGTGCCAGGGCTGCCACGTCACGCTCGCGTACCCCATCGGTGCACCCAGCGTGCGCTGCCCGATGTGCACGACCGTAACCCCCGTGCAGCAGTTCAGTGTCACCTGCGTCTGCTGCCGCTGCATTCTCATCCTGCCGCAGAACACCAGCCTCGCCATGTGCCCGCGGTGCCGCACCGTCATGTCCATCCCCGCCAGCATTCGTGAGGGACACAGCGGGCCGCAGGCGCCCCCGAAGCAGTGTGTGTACATTGACCGGCCTCCAACGGTGGACGCCTCGGGCGTGAAGGTGTCCCATCTAGCGGTGGGCACGAAGCTGGACGACGACCAGCAGGCCAGGCCGCCGAACGAGCAAAACTCTGCTAAAAGGCAGTCCCAGGCGGCATAAGATTTAAGTTTCGCCGCCAAAGTCTTTGTTTCAGTGTATATATGTATATATATATATATATATATATATGTGTATTTGCCGTATAATTATAAAAAAAAGTAAGAATAATAACAGTTATGAAAATAATAAAAAATCATATATATGAGGAAAAGAAACAACGACTGAATAGGTAAACGGAAAAAGAAGTGCCCAAAATTTAGTAAGAAGTTAAATTAGTCTTTTTTTTTTTCCCTCCCTGAGCAAAGGAAATGGCTAGCCTATTAATTACAATTTTGCTTGGAGTTTGTTTTTTACCTTTTCTGTTTCTTTGTTTGTTTCTGGCTCTACCCTTTCCTCATTTTCCAAAGCTATTTAGTTTGTTTTCATTTTTTTTTTTCTTTTGTTAAACCTTTTTATTTTTTATTATATTCGTTGTTCTGTTTTTCTAGAATTAGTGTTCATTTTAGTGCTTGTATTTCAGTTTTTTG
>AUXK01000173.1:0-12494 GCA_000482165.1 Strigomonas oncopelti | reverse complement strand
GTTTGTGTGTGTGTGGATGCGTCGTTCTTTCACACGTCGGCACTCGAATCTTCATCTTCGCGCAGTCCAGCATACGAGTTGCCGACCACTACCATGTCCGACAGCACCCACCGTTTTGCGGCGTCCATGTACATGAGCACCAGCTTCCGCTGCACCGGCGGGAACTCGGCGATACGGTCTGGCACGCCAATCATGCGAGCGTGCCGCTTGCTAAAGGTGAACTCGCTCTGGCGGCCGGTGAACATGCGGGCGAGGAAGTCGAGCCCGGCGAAGAGCCACATCGGCGCGTGCTGTGCGATAATGCGCGAGATCGCGACGCGCTCGTACTCGCTCTCGGTGTCCTGCACGCGCTTGTAGAAAAATTCGTAGTTCTTGTTCGTCCGCGCGGGGGGGACCACGACGTCCATCCACACAGCCACGCAGGCGCGCGCCGAGGCGGGAATGGGCGACAGCGTCGTGTCGCCCACCGTGAGCTCTAGGACGGGTCTGTTATTGCCATCATCTGCCTCGCTTTCTTCCTCCGCGGTGGCGGCGGTGGCGTCAGTTTCAGTTTCAGCTTCGGCGGCCGCCATAGTGCTGGTGTGCTTGTCATAGTCCAATGTGAGTGTTAGATTGAACTCGCACGGGGTGTCGTCAGAGAAGAGCACCTGCACGGATTTGCCGTCAGGCGACGCGCCCTCCTCGTCGGCGGCTTCTACATACGCCTCCATGCGCTCCTGGGTCGCCATGTCTTTCTGTTTGCGTGTCTTGATGCTGTTCGTCTTTCCCTGGGAGGCAACGAACTCGACGGCGGGAGCGGTGGCTGTCCCGGCTTCCGCCGTTGCGTCCCCCGTGTTCTGAGGGAAAGTGACAAAGAGGCCAATGCGGGGGTCGAGAATGTAGTCGTTCGGGCCTGCCATGAGGTACATGCTCAGCTGCTGCTTGCGCTGCAGCGCGTAGGCCTTGAAGTAGGTCTCCGCGAGCGCGCCGGAGAGGGGCAGCAGCGCCGTCACCGCGGCGACGGCGCGCTTGACGCTGCTCGCCTCCATGTCGTGCGCCGCCTCGTGGGCGCGCTCCTTCACTACTCTGCGCGTCTCCGCGCGCTGCTGCCGGAAATCGACCTGCGCCGCCATCGCCGTCGCGGTGGCCTTCGAGGACGACGCTGCGGCGGCGGCGGCCGCCGCTTTCTTCTTGCTCGCTGCGGCGGCAGCGGCGGTGACCTCGGCGCCGGCGTTGCCGGTGGCAGGGCTGTACTTCACGTGCTCCCAGAAGCGCACGATGTCCTGGCTCTGCGGCCGCCACTCGTCCTCGTCGCGGGGCAAGTCGTAAACGCTCTGCAGCGTGTTGAGGAAGTGGCGCGAGCACTGCGCGACGTGGAGGGCGTCGGCCGTCGTCTTCTTCGTGAAGAGCTCCGGCGGCGGCAGCGATACCGGATTTGCGGCGGCGGTCTTGGTAGTAGCTGTCTTCTCCTGCTTTTCACTTACACTGTTGCTGTTGCTGCTGCTGCCGCCGGTGGTGGTGGTGGTAGATGTGGCGGTGGTGGCAGACGCCGCGTGGCCCTTCTCCTTATTCTCTGCCGCCCCCGCTCCATTGGCGCGGGCGACGAGGGTGGTGTGATTGAGGGCCGTCGTTGTCCCGTTGGGAAAGGTGTTTGCCCCTGCCTTCGCATTGGTCATGGCGGTCGCCTTGTTGCTGCTACTGTTGTTATTGCTGCTGGTGCTGTTGGCGGCCGAGCTCTTGCGCGGCGGCACCGGGACGCCCTCCGTCTCGGCCCGCTTATCCGACAGCGCTAGCTGCTCGGTCATCTGACCAAGCACGTAGTAGGACTGCTCCACCCCGCGCAAAAATTCCTCCTGCGTGCAGCCGTCTACCGTTTTCGCGAAGAGGTTGAACTGCTCGTTCATTTCATCGAGTGTGCAGGTGTCGGTGTGGGGCAGCCGGGCGAAGTGCTTGGGCTGCTTGCAGCTCATTTCAACGGGACCGTTTAAAAGCTTGCTGATTTTGTGCTCGCGCGGGACTCCATCCGGGGCGCCCCCGTGTGCGTCTTCGTCGTCGTTCAACTCCATCTTGATGACAGTCGTGAGCACGGGGGGACGCTCAGACGTGGTGCCTTCTTCCGAAGAAGCAGCAGCAGTGCTGGTACTCTCGTCCTCCGGGCGGGAGGAAGAGGGAGAGGCTCGGCGAATGAACCGCCTCGCCTCCGTGAGGACGAGCCGCTGCTCTTCTTGCCGTTGGCGAAGCGAGTGCCCTAACGGCTTCCTAATTAAACCATAACGATGCACATGATCTGCACTATCGCCACACATTTTATTATTATTAACAGTCGTGACGGTTTTGTAGGAAAAAGAAAAGGAAGAGGTGCGTGCACTGGCGGACGCAATAAGAAACGAGGCACGCCGCATCATAGTTATTAAAAAAAAAAGAAAAGGATACAAGAAAGGTGTGATACAACAACAACAACCCGCTTTCGCGTTTTCTGTATATATGTGTATATATAAAACGGGGTATTTCTCGGAAAAAAAAAAAGTAAATCGAAAAAAAAGAAAAAAGAACAGTATATACGAAATCGAGATGAACAAAAGAAGCTAAAAAATTAAGGAGCAATATTCTGCGTTCTTATTATTGTTGTGAATAATGAAAAATGCGGTTTTTTTTATATATATACCTAAATGGTGATTAATAAAACGTAAATAATGTAAAAAGAAAAAGAGTCAGAAAATGACATGTGGAATCATTGAATATATGAAGAAGGAAGGAGAGAAGTAATAAATGCTCGGCTACTGCATTTTTTTTACACTTCACATGTGCATATCAACAATTTGCATGGGAAGGCCATTCCCGCTTTGTGACTAAAATGAACAGCACTACTTCATGCTGCTTTTTTAAAAGGCCATATTTTTGTTTTCGTAAACGTTAGAGTAAAAAATATATTTATTTATTTAGCGAAGCGTAATAATTAGTTATATGTATGTATTAAACGGATAACAAACAAAAATAGCAAAGGAAACAGAAATATAAGAAGGATACCATATACACAACAACATACGCACATACAAAAAGCCGCTTTTTTGTTTGTTTTTCTGCTTTGCCAAGCATGTAGCGTTTTTTATAGTTTGGCTCGCGCAAACACCACACTCTTCGGCCGCGTCACCACCACCGCCACCTTTTGCTTTCGCTGCTGCTCTTGCGCATGGCTCTTTTTCCTTTCTTCTCTCTCCGCCGGCATCACCACAGGAGCAGTTGCTATGGCGGCTGCTGTCCCCGGTGCCGCGACGACGGGCTGGTGCAGGAAGCGCCGCCGCAGCACCTCCTCGCGTGTGAGCCCGACCATCTCGATGCAGCGCACGCTCTCGACCTGCGGCGCCGCGAGGCTGGTCGCCCGCGGGACCTCGACGGCCCCCGCGCGGGCGCTCAGATAGCTCAGCTCCTCCTGGTACGCCTCGTAGCGGAAGGCGATGCGGGTCTGCGCGACGTGGGAGGCGGCGGCGTGGTTGCCGGCGATGGACCGAATCGCGTAAAGCGGGCTGCGCAGCCACGCCGCCTTCTCCTCGTGTGAGAAACCCGACATCCACACCGAATGCAGCGCAATTTCGGCTAGGTCGACCGGCGAGAGGCCCCACAGCTGCTGTGCTGTGCTGTACTCTTCGATGAGGGGCTGGTCCGTCCGGTGGAACATGAGGGCGCCGTCGGTGCCGAGCGAGACGAGCAAACCGCGCCGCAGGAACGTCGAGAACGGGTTGTCGCGGTAGCGGCAGAAGAGCGCGTTGTTGCTGAGCGGCACCATCGCGAGCGGGATCTGCGCGAGGTAGTAGAGGTACTGCAACAGCGGCTGGTGGCGGAGGTTGATGCCGTGGCCGACCCCGTCCGCGAGGAAGAAGACGTCGGCCATGTGGTACGGGTCCCCGCTCTCGCCGGCGTGCGGGCGAAAGCTGAAGACGGACATGCCGCGGCGCGCGCGCAGCTTGTTGAGGCTCGTGATGTTCGCCCACATGAAGTAGATGTAGTACTGGAAAGGCGGGTTCTCCGGCCGCGTGTAGTCGACCGGGTACACCGAGCGCGCCGCGAGCAGCAGCGCATCCTCCTCGCGGTCGCTCTCGTTGTCGACGCTGTCGAAGCCGGAGACGTGCTGCAGGAAGAAGTGCAGGAGGGGGTGACGCTCTGGGTGCAGGGAGGCCTCCCACAGCGGCGCGAAGATGTTCGTGAGCATTTGCTCGAAGTTGTCGAGCAGACCGCTCTTGCGGTAGAGCCCGAAGAGGCGCGGCACCTGCACCATCCACCGGTTCGTCGCGCTGTACACCCGGTGCTGCACGAACCAGGTCGCGAGCTTGTCCCACTCGTCGCGGCTGCGGCCGTAGATGGAGAGGCGGTACTCCGAGAAGGAGGTGTACGTGTGAGGCGGCGCGCGGCTTGCCCCGTCGTTCTCCTCCTCCTGCGGTGCGAAGCAGTGCCGCTTGATCAGCTCGGCGAAGTAGGCGCCGCCCATGTAGTTGTCCGTCTTCAAAAACACCGACCGCATCTTGTTGAAGCCCATCGGACTGTAGCGGCTGTTGAAGTTGTCGAAGCGGTTGAAGGTGTTCTTGCCGGCCTGCACGTCGAGCATGGCGATCGTGAGGTGCTGCAGTTGCGTGTGAGCTGTGCCCTTCCCCGCCGCCAGCGTGCTGAAGCTACTGGTGTTGCTGTTGTGGTTGGTGGCGGCATCGGGCAAGGACTTTTGCAGCACCTCCTCCATGAGGTCTCGCAAATGCACCTTTTTCTCGCGCTTGACTTTACGTTTTCGCATCTTTTTCGTCGCGCCCTCGCCTTGTTTATCATTGCCGTTGTTGTCGTCGTCGTGGTCGGGCTCCTCGATCTCGACTTCTTCCATTACGACATCGACGACGTCGTCCGGACAAGTCTCAAACTTCTCCTTCATGAAAGCGAGCAGCCGCTTCGCCGTGAAGCCGCCCGCGACGTGGCAGTGCACGTCGACTTTTGTGCACTGATAAAGGTCGCCGCCTTTTTCAATCTTGCCCGGCATCACATGCAGCTTCAGCTTTTTTCGCTTTGGCGCCTTCGCGTTTTGCGTGCTTTCTCCCTCGCTTGCTCCCTCTCCTGCGGCATTGTCGTCGACAAAAACGTTGTAGTCCTCTTCGTCGTCGTTCGTGAGCGCGATGTGCAGCTTGTACTTGCTCTCCAGCATGAGCAGACGGCGCCGCGCGTAGTGCTGTGCCGCGGGGTCGTGCGCCAGCTGCTTCAGCAGCGACACATCGCGCTGGAACTCTTCCCAGCTGGGCACACTGCCCGTCATGGGCGCCGATGGTTTTGCTGCGCTCGATTGTTGTTGTTGTTGTTTTTGCTGATGTCTGGGCTGGTGCTGGTGTTGCCTCCATGGATGTTGTGTTGCTGTAGTCGTGTGCGCCTGAGGAAAGTAGTAGGCGCACGTGGACGCACTTCTGCGCTCCTCTTCACTCAGCAAAACCGTGAAGACCCCATTTTGAAGCGTATACCGCGTCGGTGTGTGAACGACATCCGAGAAGAGTTTGTGGGAGTGACTGCCCCTGCCGGTGGGCACCTCCTCGCGGGGCGGGATGCTCTGCACTATTTTGGCCGCAATCGCGTCCAGGCTGTACGCCTCGCCACCGGCCAGAAAACTCGATGTCGACAGCAAGGCGGGGAGGCGCTTGCCGTTGTAGTCGTACACGTTGAGGGACTGATACTTCTGTCGACAAATCATCATTCGAGCAAGCTGTTTGGCGACGGCGTTGGGCGTGTTGATGGACGGGCCAGCGATCAGAATACGGGGGAACGAGACGTGCTCGCGCTCGGACACACACGTGAAGTAGTTGGGGTCACTCTCTGCTCTTTCGTTCTCGCCTTCACCGCCGCCGAATGAGGAAGGCATGAACGGGTACGAGGGCGCTTCGAGGAGGGGAATGTGGTAGAAGTGCAAAAGTCGGCTGCGCCGCTGCGCGGAGAGGATGTGCGGGGCACTGGAGAGCGAGGTATTGACGGCGAAGAACTCCCGTTCTGCATCGCGCTCGATGGCCTCGTGGCGCAGTGCGGGTGCCGCCGCTGCCCCCAGTGCTGCTGCTGCTGCTGCCGCGGTCGTACGGGTACTTCCCTGCGGCGCACGCTGCTCCCTCTTGCTGCTGTTGGTGACCAAATCGACGAGAAAGGCGTAGCCGAGGCGGCCCTCCGAGTCGGGGTGGGAGTGGTAGCGGTGATGGTACTGGCGCCCGTCGGACGTCGACGACCCGCCCTCCATCAGACGCCTCTCCTCCTCCTCCTCCTCCTCTTCGGCACCGCCGTCCTCGTAAAAGTTGTTTAAAAACGCATTCGAACCCGTGAAGTGGTACACCTCGTCGTGCTGCTGCGCCGGGTGGCGCGAGCTCGGCCCGCGCGCCTTGTGCCACACTTTGCGCTTCTCCTCGTAGGCGCGCAGGTTGGGGTCCGCGAGGAGCACCTGCGCTTCGTGCTGCAAGGCGCGCTCACGATACTGGATGCGCAGGGAGGGCACCTGGGAGTAGGCGTAGCGGTTCGTCTTCGCGCGGATGCGGGGGCCACAGAGCAATCCCAGGTACTTCCATTTCTGATTCTTCATTTTTCTGCCCCACCCTTCGCCGCCGCGCACGCTACTCGTACTCCCGTCATCTTGACTACTGTTGTTATTATTATTATTATTATTGTTGCTGTTGTTGGCGCCGCATGCCGCGTCGTTGCAGTTGTAGTGATCGTGTAAGAAAATGTTCTCGCCGCCGTTCTGCTGCTGCTCAAAAAAGGAGTGAAAGCAAAACTCGTTCAGATCGGTGTTGGAAAGACAAAACGCGGCCGACGTCGCAAAGTCGCTGGTGTTGCTGTTGTTGTTGTCATACATATTAAACTGCTGCTCGAAGTGCCGCTGCTGCGCTATCATTTCCGCCGCGACGACGTCGTGTTCGATGTAGCTCCGGCCGCGCGTGTGGTCCACGGTGGTGTGCGGCAGAGACAAGGACGTCTTGGTGCGATTCTGAAAAAACCACAACGGCTCCACGGAGGACATAAATGCATTCAGCCCCAGCTCGACCGAGAGCGGGATTGCGTTCCGCAGAAACCGCTGCAGCGACTCGTCGCCGACCATGTTCTTGTTCTTGCACACATGGCTATTGCGCGCCGGTGACAGGCCGATCTTCTTTTGGGTGATGTAGTAGAAGTAGGTGAACGGGGTCCAGTCAAAAGCGGCGACGGGGTTGATCACCTCGTCAAAGAGGAGGAGCCCAAGCAGGCTCTCCGAAAAGGTCTGGCGCGAGCGGAAGGTGCCGTAGAGTCGAAGGCGCAGATTGCCGCTCAAGAAGAGGGGCTTGTAGTGCTTGAAAAGAGAGTTTTTTGGGAGGAAGTAAGACCAGAACGGGTTTCCTCTTCGCTGGTTGTTTTTGTTGGGCGACTCCTCGGCGTCGGCCGCCGCCGCGCCGTTCCCACCGCCCGCCGCCTTCTTGCGCTCCGGGTTCCGCAGGTGCCAGGAGAAGAGAGCGGGCATGGAGCGGAGCATGTCCTCCAGCTCGTACGAGACGTTCTTCTGCGCCGTGTTGTCCCAGTCCTCGTCGGCGGCCATGCCCTCACTGCTGCCCAGGTGATAGCCATCGCCGCTGCCGCCGGCGGTCTGATCATGCATCACCTTGGTGTACATGAGGCCGTTGAAAAAGTACTCGTGTGCCGAGATAAAACAGTTGAGCGTCTGCACATTGCGCCACACCTCAAAAGCAAACAAGACGTCGGGTGGTGGGACCGCCGCCGGGGGAGCAGAACTCTCCCGGTGCTGCTGCTGCTGCTGGGCAGAGTAACGCCGGCTAGTTTTGCTGTACGTTTTGTACTGGCGAATGTCAAAGCTGATCGCCTCGGGCCCATTGTGTAGGCCGTTGCTACCGTCATTATTATTATTATTATTATTATTATTGTTGTTGCTTTGGCTGCCATCCGCGCCGCCGAGGCCGGAGAGGCCGGTCGGAGGAAACACAAACGGCGGCGGCTGGATGGTGTCATACGGGTCGTAGCTGCCGTCGCCGCCGCCGCTCTTGCTGAACGCGCTGCTGTTGCTGCCGCCGCTGCCGCTCGCCTCGAGCGACAGAGAGAAGGAGACGACGCGCGAGAGCAGCGCGGCGGTGCACATGGTGCCGCTGTACTCCTCCGGCGCGTGGCTGCGCGTGGCGTGGCGCGGGACCCACTTGTGCAACGGGTTCAGCAGCGCCTTCCAAATGGGAGAGAAGATGTTGTACAGCACATCACTGAAGTTTTCGGTCTCGCCGGCGCGCGCGTTTTCGTCGGCCTCGGCCTCGTCGTCCTCGTCGTCGTCGTCGGCGCGCGGGTCGTTGCTGAGCAGGCGGCGGCGGCGCGTTTTGGTGTACCGCTCCTCCTCCTTCATGATCTGCTCCATGAGCGACAACTTGGAGCAGTCGGCGTACCCGTGGCTGTCGCCCGCTTGGCCGTCACTCGCGCCGTCGACGAAGCCCCCATTTTTGGAACCCGCGCTGCTGCTTTGCCTCTGCGCCGGGTAAAAGGCGTCCTTCGTAATGCAAATAGAAAACTGTACCATGTCGGCAATGTAGTCCTCTTCCCGCTGCAGCCGCGCGTACACGGCGTCGTTTGTTTGATAGTACAAAAAGTCGTTCATGTCAACCAGACCACAGCGAATGCAGAAGTGCGCGATGCGCTTCAGCTGCAGCCTGTCTTTCCCCGTCACCGTGAGCTCCAGCTCCAGCTTGTGCAGCGGGTTCTCGCGCTTCATGTCTTTTAGCATTTGCCGGATGATGTGGGACAGGGCGGCCTCCTTTGCGCTGCGTTCCGCTTCGTACTGCTCTTGCTTCCTCTGCTTTCGCTTTGCGTTTTCTTCGTTGAAGTCGCCGCCGCTGCCGTAGTTCTCCTCGCCTTCTTCGCCGTCCTCCGCGTCCTGCACAAGCGCGCGCACCAAACACTGTAGCAATTCGTTCACCTTCTGGCTCTTTGTGCGCCCGTCTTCCGGCTTCTCCCCCTCTGCTCCTCCGCCGCGCTTTCCCGTTGCACCTTCCGTCGCTGCTGCTGCTGCTGCTGTCGCCTTCGTCGCCGTCGCACCTGCTTGCTCGATGTAGTCTAGCACGTCCGAGATGGTCATGCAGCTTTCCAGTTTGCGGACATCAATTTTGGGCATCTGCTTGAAGTTGTTGGTGTCCAAGTCGGTCAGGCCCATCTGCAGCAGCGGGTTGCTGCTGTTGTTGCCACTTGTACTACTACTGGAGCTGCCACGCTCATTGCCGTTGCTGGTGGCGGGCATAGCCAGCTCATGTGCCACCGCCTCCTCCTCCTCGCGGCTGCCATTGTAGCTCTTGTGCAGCTGAAAGCGGCTCTGCAAGATCTTCAGCCGCGGCTCGCAGGCAGAGAAGAGAATGGGGTTCGCCAACAGCTTCTCGGCCTTCTTGTACAGGTAGTAAAAGGTCTCGAAGGAGAAGACGGGCTGCGTGAGGAGGAAGTTCTGGAGCCGCATTTCCGCCGGGGCGATGAGGCCGCCGTCGAGCAGCCGCCGAATCCGTCCTTTGGCGGGCACCGCCCCGCCGTACAGGTGACCCATCCCGCCGCTGCTGTTGTTGGGGTCGATGGCGCTGTGCGCGGCGGCCGTCGCGGCGGCGGCCGTGGTGGGCGGCGGCGGCCCCTGAATCGAGGAGAAGGACGTCATGATGCTGTCCGCGTACGGGCGCAGCATGTCGTGCTCGCTGTGGACGACCTCGAAGGCGCGCTGCAGCGCCACCGGCGGCGGGATGTCCATCCGGTGGTAGTGCTGCTGGTACAGCGGCACTCTCTCGGTAACCGCGGCCGCGCCGTCGCGGTGCTGGTTGATGTTCAGCGCGATGAGGTAGTTCGTGAGCTCGTACAGGTGGTGCTGCAGCTTACAGGTGGCAGGGACGGCGTTAATGTTCTCCATCAGCTCGAGCAGGTACAGAAGCGACGGCGCGCCCTCGCTGAAGGCGCAGTCGCCGTCGTCCTCCTCGATGAGCACCTCATGCCACTGGGTGTCCATCGAATCGCAATTTATTAGAATATTTTGATAGATTAAGAGTTAATTAAAGTAATTTTTTTTTTTTCTGTGACTGTCTGTCAGTATGCGTATATGCTACAAAATAAAAAATAATAGTATTACAAAGGTGTGTATTTGAGAGAGTGAGAGAGACCGAAAAAAAAGAATGTTAGTTGTAATAAACGTATGTATGTGCACATTTTTTAAAATACTTATACTAACCGTTCGTTTTTTTTTCTCCTTGTTTAATTTACAAGTCTTTTATCTTTGCGGTCGCTTTATATAACTGTTGTTATTATAATATTATAATTATTATAATTATTCTTAATAAACATTAATTTGTTCAGATAAATTTTATGTTAAGCGACGTTTTCTGTGTATTTGGTTAAAAAAAAAAAAATGTAGGATATTGTTATTTCTTCTTCCTTTTCTGTTGGTGCTGAGGCGTTGCTTAAGCAAACTGAGGGAACTCATGACGCATGTTGACCCCATTTTTGGTCTGCACTTCTTTGCGTTTGTTCTTCTGGTACGTCGCCATCACCTTCGCTCGCAAGAGCTCCATTTCCTTCTGTTTCGTGTCAGACTTGTCATGGCTCGCGTGGGGCTGGCTGTGGCCGCCACCGCCACCTTGCCGGGCGGAGGTGGCGATGGATTGATTGCGCGGGATCAGCCCCATTCGCTCCAGGCGCTTCTGCTCGCTCGCGCGATTGCCGCCGCCACTCAGCAGCCGCGCGCGGTTGTTCTGCGCGCTATGACTGCTCTTGTGCTGCTGCCCTTCAAGCGTCGCCGCGAGGCGGCTGATGGCCGCTTTTTTGTTCGGCACCACGTCAAAGACCGGAGGGGCCTCCACCCGCTCGCCGAAGCGAACAACATCCACCAAGTCGTAGAAGTCGGTCGGCTTCTTCTTTTGCTGCTGCTGCTGCTGTGTGTTTGCGCGGTCGTTCGGGTACCGCATGACGTGGTGAGGGCTGTCCAGCAGGGACGCAGCGGTCTGCTGCGCGTCGCGCACCTGCACTGTCTCACTAAACGAGATGGACTTGCGCTCCGCGGCGGCCGCCCCTGCCTCTGCAGCAGAAGCTGAAGCAGCAGCGGCAGCGGCAGTGCTCTGCCTTTGCGTGCGAAGCCGCTCCCGCTCCTGCATCTTGTGCCGCTTGTTGTTTTCCAGCTCATTTTGCCGCTCCATCTGTCGTAGCTGCTTCTCAAACGCGATCTCCTCCTTGCGGACCACGTTGCCGCGCGCTCCTTTGCCCTTGACTTTGCCGCTGCTCTGCATTAGGTCGGTCAGCTCCTCCTCCATCTTGGAGAACTTCTCCATCGTTTGCTGCCGCCGCAGCTCCGACTTTCGCTTGTGCTTCTTTTCCTTTTTGCGGGCTATAATTTCTTCCACTGTGAGCGGGCGACTTGCCTCCTCCTCCGTGGCCGCGGTGGTCGCGCGGCTGCTGCTGCTGGTGTCGGCCCTGTAGGCGTACCGCGGCGCAAGGGCCAGCTCAGATGTGAAGGAGGCGTTGAGGGATTGCACCTGCGGGCGGGAGGCAGCCTTTTTCTTCCTTTTCCTCTCCTCCTTCGCGTCGCTTTCTACTTCTACCGCTTCTTCGACCTCCTGCTTCTTTTTTCTTTTTTGCGTCTTTTTTTTTACATTTTCAGCGCCTACTTCTGCTGTTTTTGGCTTCGCGTCGTCCCTTTTTTTCTTCTTCTTGACCGGCTCGCTTCCTTGTGCCTCGTCACTGGCTTCACTACTTCTAGCTCGCTTCATTTTCTTCTTCGGCTTCTCTGCGTTTGCTACCGCTTCTGCTGCGGCTGCTACTGCGGCTGCTTCCGCGTCCTTCTCCTGCTGTTTTTGACTCCGCTGCTGCTCCTTGCGCTCTCGTCTTTGCTGGAGGTAGTTGAAGACCGAGCGTTGACTATGCGGCACCTGCGACTCGCGCTCGAAACTCTTCAGAGTTGGCGCTTGGTTGGCCAGCTGCCCCCTCTTGACCTCGCGCTGGAACGGTGAAAGTTTGGGGTTTTTGTTCCGCGTCTTGCGGTTCGACTTGATGTGACTAACGCGGTCACGTTTTGCCATTATTTTTGCCTTTTGTCTTTTCTTTTCTTTTTTTCTTATTGAAGATTACATAAAAAGATGGGAAAGGGAAAAGAAGGTAGCAAGTAAGATGAAAAAATAATAATAAATACAAAGAAGTCCAGCATTAATTAAACTGCTGCAAAAACACTATTTTCGCAAAACGCACCATAGTTTGCTTTATTGTAAACATTGCATTTCCTCTTTTTTGTATTGTTTATTATAATAAATGTTATTACAGATTTTATAGTTATTCGATTAATGCTTAGTGATAGAGAAAAAAAGAAAGAAAAAAGAATTATCATGACGAAGTCAGAAAGTGCGTGAAACGGTTAAAATAATAATAACGAAAAAAAAAAAAGGACCAGGCCCAAACACAGACACACACACACACACACACACACACAACAAATAAACATGACGATTACTAAGTTTTAAACGGTACGAAGGACGCGTCCG
>AUXK01000172.1:0-12514 GCA_000482165.1 Strigomonas oncopelti | reverse complement strand
CGACTAATATATATATATATATATATATATATATATATATATATATAAATGTTATCATGTCTCGTTTACAGAGAATATATATATAAATGTACGCACGTCTATACTGTCACGGACGCTTCCACGCATAGAGCATACATCTCTTTAATATCTTGCTTGCCCTCTGATCTGATTCACCGGACACGGGGCCCGCGCTAATCATAGAAAGATTGAGACACATGGCCCGCCTTGAGATCTTTCATTAATGCAAAACAATTATTTTACACAAAAGAAAATGTACGCAATTTATGGCAAGTGTCTCGTACACAGCTTCTTTGCAGACGTTATAGAATAAAGTAAATGAATGCTTTGCGTGCTTTATAAACCGTGTACATATTTGTATTTGTTCTCCTCCTTTTTATATCACACTTTGTGGATTTGTAGCCTATTTTTAAAAAGGCGCCTTTTTATTCTTCGTTACAAAGGAAAAAAGAAACTGGCGATAGCATATCAAGAAAATAACAACAACAACAATAACAACAAAACATAATAACAAATCGCCAAAAAAAAAAAAAATATGTTTCAGTGGACTCGCACGCTGCTTTCTGCGTTCCGTCCTACGCAAATCAATTTTGTGGCCCATTGGTACGCAGGCCACAAATATCGTTATCGCTTCATGCGCGATAAGCGGTTTCATCCCTCGCACCAGGCCTCCCACGACGCGCGCAACCGCTTTAGTAAGAGACGCCACTTTAAAACAAACCGATGGAACTACACCCAGGCATACAAGGATATGCCGTAAGTTTGCGTGCGTGCGTGCGTGTGCATCTTTGTGTGTGAGTGTGAGGGTGAGTGGTGAGTGGCGAGGGAGCCGATAGAGGCACAGCTGAGTCGTGCGTGCATTTAACGCTATATGCCGTTTTTGTTACAGTTGATTTTTTATATTTTTTATTCACTACTAATTACTTTTTTTTTTTTTTACAAATGCGAGTGACATACACTAACTTGACACCCGTTCTACTTTTTTTTTTTCACCTCTTATTGTTCTGTACCACCCATGTGCTGTTGGGTATCTTTATGGGGCTTTCGCGTTGTGTGGCAGATGTTGTCATATACCCGCCTTTTACAATGTGTGTGCTTTGCTCTCTATACCTCCTCTTTGCTTCCACTCTCTCTCTCTTTCTGTTCGTACTACACCTACCCTACTAGCAACGGGATACACACACACTTTGCTATCAAAATCTACGTTTATTCTTTAGTTTATGCTCATAGACTCCTTTATACATCCATAGATTCTTCCTGTTCTTTTTTTTTCTTCCTACTCCTCCCTTTTTAATTTATTTCCTGTGTGTGTGTGTGTGTGTGCGTGAGGCGGAGATCATGCTACAAAATGAGTTCGACGCAAGTGTTAGTTTGGGCTCTGGCTATGTTTGCGTGCTAGGACCACCAGGCAGTGGCAAGACGACTGCCGTGCTTGAGTATCTGGTCGACCGCGAAGAAGCGTTTTACGCCAATGCAAGTCCGCGAGCAGAGCCGAGCAGCGGCGGCAGTGACCAGGAGGCTGAAGAGATGCCGCCAATGGAAAGAACGTTCCATATGGAGTACATCAGCGGCCGCTTCACTTCCGGCGATACCCTCTCCCGGCTGGCGCAGCGGCTGCGCGGCAGCGGCGGTGCACCGCAGCGACGGATGGCACTGGATCTCTCCGTTTTAGACTTCGGCGCCGTCGTTGAGGATTGGCTCGGCGCACGTGCCCCTGGCAGTGCTCTGCACCTCGTCGTCGATGACGCGGACCTGCTCGAGGAGGGCGCGGAGAGTGTCAATCTTTGGCTGAGCAACTGTCTCGGTGCCCACACGGTCGACCGCCTCCTTTGCCTGTGGCTCGTCTCGCAGGCACCGCTGCGCATAGGGAACTGCTTTCGCTTTCACTTTGTGTCTGCGCCGTCGGCGGACGTCATCTGCGCATGGCTGCACACGCAGTGCGAGCGCTACGTCGCGTCGGTGGACAGCGAGGCCGTCGGCGAGGACGACTTCTGCGACGACGGCGACGCTGTCTTTTTCCCGCCCTCGGTCACTGATGGCATTGTCGCGCAGGCAGTGCGCTATTACCACACCCATCAGCCCATGTGCGCGTCCGTGGTGTGCAAGGACCTGCGCCTGCTGCTGCCGCGCGTGTACGCCTTGCTGCCCTCGCTGGTCGCCGCCGCCGGTGGGGACCTGAACAGGCCGGTGCGCCTCAACGCCATGCACTTTGCGGGCGCCTGGGGCAAGCACCGCAGCGGCGACGGCCCGTCGGCGGCTGACGCCAGTGTGTCTGCCGCCGATGCCCTCGTCGCGGCCCTGCAGCGTATCGGCTACAGTGCCGTGCTGTTGGCCTTTTGCGCGTTTTACTGCGGCGCGCTGCCGCACGCGAAGCAGCTCAAAGCGCTTGGCGGGGCAGAGGGCGGCAAAGGGCCGGCCGCAGAAACCAACGCGCACTCACACAGGGCGGCAGTGCTGAGCGCGGCGGCACACCCGGTGAGCGTGCCGCGCCTCCTCTTCTGCTACCAGGCGCTTTTGAAGATGTGCACGGTGCACATCGACCCGGTCGAGTTCAGCAGCGCGGACATGGCGCTGCACCACCTGCACGGTCTTGTGGCGTGGGGGCTGCTGACCCCCATGAACTCGCAGAATGTTAGGTCGTACCACTGCTGGATACCCGTCAGCACAGCCCTCCGGCTGGGCCACCTCCTTTCGCTCAACCTGTATGATCTAATACCTGCGTAATTTTCATCTTATTTATTCTTTCACTTTTTTTTCTCCCTGTGTGCCCCTGTTCCCTCGCGCGCTGTATGTGTTTGTCTGTTCGTGTGTCTATGCCCGCTTTATTGCAGACCTTTTGTGTGCTTTTTTAAATATTACGTTCTTCTTTCTCTATTCTTATATCGCTCTCATCTCTTCAATACGTTTTTCATCACAATTGTTTTAGCTTCCGTATTCGTACAATTTATTATTATTTTTATCGTTACTACCAAAGTTTTGGTTTCGTTTTTTCATTCTTTTCCACCATTGTTATTGTCATCGCTATTTTTTACTATTATTATTACCATTTTTGTTGTACGCGCAGATGTCTCTCAAAAAGGTGATGTACCCAGTTGTGCGGCGCAGCAGCGCGGCGTACACGCTGCATGGGAAAACCATCCCTGAGCCCTACGACTACCTGGAGGACCCGGCCGCGGAGGAGACGAAGGCGTTCGTGGAGGCGCAGAACACCCTCTTCGAGTCCTACATGGAGTCCTCCGCCGAGATTCGCGACAAGATTGCCGAGAGCGTGCGTGCGACGCAGGACTACGCCCGCACCGGGTGCCCGAGCCTCCGCGGCGGGAAGTACTACTACAACTTCAACACGGGCCTGCAGAACCAGAGCGTGCTCATGCGGGCGCCAGCGCTGGACCGCATGGACGAGGCGGAGGTCTTCCTCGACCCGAACACGCTGAGCAGCGACGGCACGAGCGCCGTCTCGGCGACCGACTGGAGCGAGGACGAGAGCATGTTCGCCTACGGCGTCAGCGACAAGGGGAGCGACTGGAAGCACATCCACGTGAGGGACGCGAGCACGAAGGCAGACCTCTCCGACGTGGTGCACTGGGCCAAGTTCACCGGCATCTCGTGGTGGCACAACGAGGGCTTCTTCTACACCCGCTACCCGGCGCTGGCGGAGGGGGTCGACAAGGGCGCCGAGACGGACAGCGCCACGGACGCTCACATCTGCTTTCACAAGATTGGCACCGCGCAGGACGGCGATGTGGAGGTGCTGCGCCTCCCAGAGCACCCCAACTGGAATCTCGGCGCCCAAGTCTCGGACTGCCATCGCTACCTCATCGTGACCCTCTACGACGGCTGCGAGCCGAACAATCTCGTCTGGGTGGCGCCGCTGCCTTCCACGGCCGCCGATCTGCAAAAGCCTCTTGACTTTGTGAAGGTGGTGGACACCTTTGTTGGCAAATATGAGTACCTCGGCAACAACGACGAGACCTTCCTCTTCACCTCCACGAAAGACGCGCCGCGCAGCAAGGTCGTCTCACTCCACCTCTCGACCAAGGAGGTGACTGAGCTGGTCCCTGAAAAGGAGTCGGTGCTGAGCTTCGCCTCCCTCGTGCAGGACACGCTGCTGCTGGTGTACTTGGAGGATGTGAAGGACGTCGTCTACTACTCGAGCCTTTCGCATCCCACGGACATGAAGAAACTGTCGCTTCCGATCGGCTCCATCGTCGGCATGGCGACGAAGCGCACCCGGGACTTTGTCGCGCTGAAGATGTCGTCGTTCCTTCTGCCAGGGCGGTCGTACACCTTCGACATCAAGGACCCGGAGGGCACGCTGCGTGTCTTCCTCGACGACACGGTGAAGGGACTGGAGCCCGCGGACTTTGTGACCGAGCAGGTCTTCTACGAGTCCGGCGACGCGAAGATCCCCATGTTTATCATCCGCAAGAAGGGCAGCGTCTCGTCGTCGTCGCCGGTGCTGCTGTACGGGTACGGCGGCTTTAACATTTCGCTCACGCCCTTCTTCAGTGCGTCGCGCACTGTGTTCCTGCAGCACTTCGACGGTGTGCTTGCCGTGCCGAACATCCGCGGCGGCGGCGAGTACGGCCAGACGTGGCACGACGCCGGGCGCCGCGCGCAGAAGCAGAACTGCTTCACCGACTTCATCAACGCCGCGAAGTACCTCCACGCGCACCAGATCGGCTCGCCCGCGACGACGGCCATCATGGGCGGCTCCAACGGCGGCCTGCTCGTCGCCGCGTGTGCGAACCAGGCGCCGAAGGAGTTCCGCTGCGTCGTGTGCCAGGTCGGCGTGCTGGACATGTACAAGTTTCACAAGTTCACCATTGGACACGCCTGGATCTCCGACTACGGCAACCCCGACGTGAAGGAGGACTTCGAGGTGATGGAGAAGTACTCCCCGCTGCACAACATCGTGGCCTCGCCGGACTACCCGGCCGTGCTCGTCGTCACGGGCGATCACGACGATCGCGTGGTGCCGCTGCACTCTCTCAAGTACGTGGCGACCCTGCAGCACACGAACCCGACCGAGGGCGGGCCGTTTCTGGCACGCATCGAGGTCTCTGCCGGCCACGGCGCGGGGAAGCCGACGAGCAAGATTATACGCGAGGCGGCGGACACGTACACCTTTATCGCCAAGCACATTGGCGCGGTGTGGCGCGATTAAGGAAGCACAGGCGTGGCCGTGTGAGAAAAGAGTATATGAATGGCAGGCGTGTTAAGAATTGTTGCCGAAGTATACATAAACATGGTTATACACACAAATATATATATATATATACAAAGGTAGTGTACCTCAATACGTGGTCTTTTTATTAATTAATTTGTTCTTCCCTCTTTTTACATTACTGCAAGCTTGCTCTTTGTCACTGTCGCGTTGAGTGCCACTTCTTTGATGAGTCTTTATCAATATTTCTTTTTTTTCCTTTTTTTCCTCTCCTTCTCTCATTCTCACCCTTTTCCCCTTTTTTCACCTTAACTTAGTTTCTCTTATTAGAACCTGTTGTTTACGCAAGCGACACCTTGCCTGACAAAAATCTCATTTTGTTCTCATTTCCCTCTCATCTAGGTGGGATTTGCCTTTATTCTTTTTGTTCCCATTTTTTTTTTTTCTGCACCTATAAACACTGCCTCGCAGAATGCTCACTCGCATGCAAAAGTTCTTGCGACCGCAGCGGCGCAAAATGTATTTCTGGGTTGGCTCCTTTTCCTGCGTTGTAGGTTTTTTATTTTTCATCATTATCATTTTTAGAATTGTGGCGAATGGCCAGAAATTTGTGCCGAACTTTATTGCGGGCTACTGCGCCATCTTCGCGACGATCATGTCGCTGTTTCACATTTTAGAGCATCTGTCGTGCTTCGCCGACGCGGAGTGCCAAACCAAAATTGTGCGCATTCTCTTCATGGTGCCGCTGTACGCGATGGTCTCCTGGATCAGCCTCATGTGCCCCAGCGGGGCGGAGTACCTCAACCTAATTCGCGATGCGTACGAGAGCTACGTCATCTACTCCTTCTTCCAGCTCATGATTGCCCTCATGGGCGGCATCGACACGCTCTACCGCGCCCTCATGGTTGAGGAGCACCCGCCGGTGCACCACATCTTCCCGCTGTGCTACCTGGAGCCCATGAAGGTGACGCCCACCTTCATCCAGAACTGCCGCCTGTGCCTTTTCCAGTTCATGATCACCAAGCCGGTCGTCACCATCATCGTCATTATCTTGACGGCGACGGGGCACATGGGCACTGGCCTCGCGGACCTCACCGGCGGCTACTTCTGGACGACGCTGGTCTACAACATTTCCATCACGATCGCCTTCACGGCGCTCTTGTACTTTTACATCGGGCTGAAGGACTTCATGGAGGGCAAGAACGCCCTGATGAAGTTCCTCTGCATCAAAGCAGTCATCTTTCTTTCCTTCTGGCAAGGGCTGCTGATCCAAATTTTAGCCGTCACGAACCTGCTGCCCTCCTTCTCGTACTGGACCCCCGAGGAGACCCCCGAAGCCATTCAGAGCTTGCTCATTTGTGTCGAGATGATGTTCATCTCCTTCGCGCACCGCTATTGCTTTGGCAGCGATGAGTATCAGCAGACGGGCGGCAACGATGCCATTTTGTTCGACGACGACCACGCGAACACCGATGCGCCGTACGACCATCTGCCGCCGTCCCGCTACTCCATCTTGGACAATCTCGTCTACACCTTGAAGCACGAGGACATCTTGTCTGATGTACAAGACATTGTTCAAAATCGATAAGCCCATTGTGCACACGTACAAACACACACACACACACACGCAAGCATGCGCAAGCAGAAATTGTTGCCCAGTGCGCTCTTTTTTTTTCCGTTTAGACACGTATACACGAAATCATCTTGTTACACCCTTTCTTTTTACCATTTCAGTTATTGCGTTGCTTTATATATATTTATTTATTTATTTATCCACTACTCTCTTTCTCCTTCTCTCGCTCTCTCATTCCGATGAGTGACGAAGCAGCTTAATTATTGCACCTTCTCCTTTTCATCATTGTGTTTGTGTGTTTCCATAAAAAAGGGAAAGTCACTTTTTAATACTGCAGGCGTGCATTTAGTGCACTTTTCACACACTTTGCTCCCCTCTCTTTTCTCCGCCACCCCTTCTTTTTTTCTTTTTCTTCTTTTAGCACACAAACCAAATAGCAATACCACCATGTCCGGCAAAGCGAAGAAGTCGGCGCCTGTTGAAGAGGTCATTGAGGCCAAGAAGGAGCAGGTGGAGGCGCTGCGCCAGCAGTGTTACGCGGTGGAGAAAATGCTAGGCATCAGCTCGGATCAGATGAAGCGGGTGCAGGTCGAGTACGACGACGCGAAGCGTCAGACCGCCATCACGGAGGAAAAGATTGCAGACCTGGACCACTCGCTCGACGAGCACGTGAGGTTCATGCAGAAACTTTCCACCACCAACGCAGATCAGCTCAAGCAGCGCTACGAGGCGACGAAGGTTAGTGTCGACGAGGCGGAGAAAGAGAACGAGACCCTCCGACAGAAAATCAATGAGATGGAGGTGAGGAAGAAGGAGGAGCTGCGGCAGTGTCAGGAGGATGTCGACCGCGAGCAGCACAACATCGATGAGCGGGCACTCCACTTTGGTGTGCTGCTTAAAGAACGGCTGGCAAAGATACAACGTGTATAATGTATACTATATTTCTCTCTTTGTTTTGGTCTCTCGCTTTGTTGTTATTCTTACTTTTGCTCCCGTTTTTGTATTTGTATTGCTCATGATGTATAATGGACACAAATGCGAAGGACGAGCGTTCGCACTTCGCACGTGCGTGCGACAACTCATAACTGTAGCGTGAAGTTTTAGCCATTTTTGTTAGTTTTTGTCTTTCTGGTACACATCTTCCTCTTCAGCAACGCTATTATGTGTCTCTCTGTTCAAAGTGCAAATGCTATTAAAACAACCACATTTTGCCCTTTCGTCTTTTCTGTGTGTGTTCTAGTAAGCATTTTATTTACTTTTGTCATTACTCAATTCATTTTAACGCCTAACAGCTTGGTAGCGAAAGAATTCATTTCTTTCTAGCCTCTACTTTTTTTTTTTTTTCCTCTCTCTTTATTACAATCCACTCTTAACTTTACCGATGGCGACTTTCACCGCAGAAGAACTTGCCAAACACGACGGGGTGACGCTTCCAACTATTTACGTCTCGCTTAAAGGTAAGGTGTACGACTGCTCAAGCGCGGCCAACTTTTACGGTCCTGGAAAGGGCTACGCAGCTTTTGCCGGAAAGGAGGTCTCGCGCTGCTTGGGGAAAATGATGTTGACAACGGAGGAGGCGAACGCCTCGTGGAAGAACCTCTCAGCTTCCAGCATGAAAACGTTGGACGAGTGGATCGACAAGTACAAGTCGAAGTACCAGGTAGTGGGCGACTTCGAACCAGACTCGGACTTTGAGGATCGTGGAAACGCTTTCGAGCCGTGAGTGTAAACGGCGGAGCGCGGCGTCTACTTTCATTATTATATGTCTTCACTTCATGAGTGCCACATTCCTTTTATTATTATTATTATTTCATTTTCCCTGTGCTCTCGTTTCACTTTTTTTTTCTGCGCTACTTGCCGCATCAACTTATCGTACTTGTATATATTTATTTCTTCTCTTTTGCCACATCCAGTGTGTTCGTTGCTAGGCGTATGCGCCGTACTTATATGTGTATGTGTGTCATGGTGGCAATCTGATGTGTCACCACACAATTGCTTCACTTTATTTCCGCTTATGCCTTTCCCCCCCTCCCCTGTTCTCATTTTTTTCTTTTTCTGTCTTTGTGTGTGTGTGCGTGTGTAATCACTCAACTTAGATCTATAGCACACCGCGCAAATATACTGTGCAGATTAAAGTTACGTCTTACCATTTACATTTGGTGTGAAACTGAAATAGGGTACAAACATTGTAAAAAAAAAAAACGAAATACAATGAGTGCCAAAGTGGAGGATAAGACCTCAGAATACATCATCGCGCATCACGCGAGCACCACCCCGCCGGATCTGGCGTCGCTGCGGTGGCCGACCCAGTTCGAGGCCGTTCACTGGCGCGACGGCTTCGACGAGGAGCAGCGCGCCCTGCGAGAGTCTATCTGGGCCCTCAAAACGAAGCTAGACGCCATTGACATTAAGGTGTACACGGAGATCCGGAATCGCATCTTCCCCCTTGCACGAAGTGGGGAGCAGCACCACTTCTCCAACCGCGCCGGCCACAAGCTGATGCAGTCCATGCAGGCGTGCGGTGTGTGGGAGCATTTGCAGGCAACGCAGAAGCCATCGTCGCTCAAACGCGCGAGGAAAGGTAAACGGCCGGCGCCCACGCGCAAGCGCGACGTCGTCGCCTTCGCGGACATCTGCGGCGGGCCGGGCGCGTTCGCCCAGGCGCTGCTCGCCCAGTGCAAGTACTACCACCTGCACATGAAGGGGTACGGCATCACGCTGGCAGGCGTGGACGGGCTGGACTGGTACCCAGAGCTGCTGCGGAGGGGGTTCAGCGCCACCTACGGCATCGACGGGACGGGCGACATCTTCAAGCTGGCGAACTTGGAGGCGCTCGCGAGCCTGACGGCGCAGTCGAGCCTGCTCCTCGCCGTGGCGGACGGCGGCTTCAACGTCGGGTTCGACGTGGCCAACTACCAGGAGACCATCTCGACGCGCATCACCTTCGGGCAGTGGCTCGCCGCCCTGAAGGTGCTCCGCCCCAGCGGCTCCTTCGTGCTGAAGCTCTTCGACACGTTCAGCCCCAACTCGCGCGCCCTCCTCTTTCTCTCCACCTTCATGTACGAGCGCGTGCACGTGGTGAAGCCGAAGCACAGCCGTGTGGTGAACAGCGAGCGCTACTTGGTGTGCGTGAACCTGCTTGCCATCCCGGACGGATGGATGGACTTCTTTGACACGTACTACGAAAAAGGCTTCCCCGACAGTGACCACAGCGCCCCCTTGATACCGCCGTCCCTCATGACCGACGACGCGTGCTTCACCGCCGGCACCAACGCGATGAACGAGAGCATTGCCGCCAGACAGAAGGTGGCTTTGCAAATGATCCTCGACGAGGCCGCGGCCCCGTCCAGAGCAGCCGAGAAGGAAGCAACGGCGACGGCGACGTCAGAAGTACTGCCAGCAGAGCCAACGCCCTCGTAGCCGTGTTTCTTCAATACAGCACGGACGCCCCAGATGCACGGGGAGGGAGGGGGGCTAAAAACTGATCTTCGTGTATATTACACACATGAGCACAAACACGATAAGCAAGCAGCAAACAAAAATGAAACTGAGTGAGTGTTGTGCTATTTTTTATGTGATCTGGGTGCGTCTCACTTTAGAAAATGCTTACTCTATTTGTTGCCACTTTTTTATTTCTTTTTTCGTTCTACTGTGTGTATATGTCTCCTTTTCTCTCCTAACTATTCATTATCCCGCTTTCTTATTTTTTTTTTTTTTTTTCCGTTCAGTTTTTATTTTTGCTACTACTTTCAAAAAATCAATTTTTTTTCTTTTTCATAATCTTTCTCGCTTACTTATCGTAACTTACAAATATTTCTTAAAAGCTCAAACATATACATATATACATACATACATATATATATATATATTTATATATAAATCAAGTCTACTTCACACAACTATGTCCGGTCTCCAGCTTGCTCTCCACCCCGACCTTCCACGCCGCAAGGTGCTCATCGTCGTGATGGACGGTCTCGGCATCGGCCCCGGCGACGACTACGACGCCGTGCATGTTGCGAAGACGCCCTTCATGGACTCCCTCCGCAGCAACCCGCGTGTGTTCCGCTCGATCCGCGCCCACGGCACGGCTGTCGGTCTGCCCACCGACGCCGACATGGGCAACAGCGAGGTCGGCCACAACGCCCTCGGCGCCGGCTGCGTCGCGCTGCAGGGCGCCTCGCTCGTCGACGATGCGCTCAAGAACGGCAGCATCTTCGAGAGCGAGGGCTACCGCTACCTCCACGGCGCCTTCGAGAAGGAGGGTGCGACGCTGCACCTGCTCGGGCTCCTGAGCGACGGCGGTGTCCACTCTAGGGACAACCAGCTCTTCCCCATCATCGAGCACGCCGCGAACGACGGCGCGAAGCGCATCCGCGTCCACGTCCTCTACGACGGCCGCGACGTCCCCGACGGCTCCTCCTTCCAGTTCACCGAGGACCTCGAGGCGGTGCTCGCGAAGGCGCGGCAGAAGGGCTGCGACGCGCAGGTCGGCAGCGGCGGCGGCCGCATGTTCGTCACGATGGACCGCTACGACGCCGACTGGGACATCGTCGAGCGCGGCTGGCACGCCCACGTGCTCGGCGACGCGCGCCACTTCAAGAGCGCCAAGGAGGCGATCACGAAGTTCCGCGAGGAGGACCCCAAGATGACCGACCAGTACTACCCGCCGTTTGTCTGCGTGGACGACAACGACAAGCCGGTCGGCACCATCGAGGACGGCGACGCCGTGCTGTGCTTCAACTTCCGCGGCGACCGCGTCATCGAGATCTCGCGCGCGTTCGAGGAGGACGACTTCAAGAAGTTCGACCGCGTCCGCGTGCCGAAGATCCGCTACGCGGGCCTGATGCGCTACGACGGCGACCTGGGCATCCCGAACAACTTCCTCGTGCCCCCGCCGACGCTGACCAACGTGTCGGAGCAGTACCTGTGCGCCACCGGCCTGCGCATCTTCGCCTGCTCCGAGACCCAGAAGTTCGGCCACGTGACGTACTTCTGGAACGGCAACCGTAGCGGTAAGGTCAACCCCGATCTGGAGGAGTTCTTCGAGATCACGAGCGACCGCGTGCAGTTCAACGAGAAGCCCAAGATGAAGTCGGCCGAGATCACGGCGGCGGCGAGCGAGGCGCTGCGCAGCGGCAAGTACGACATTGTCCGCATCAACTTCCCCAACGGCGACATGGTCGGCCACACCGGCGACATGGCCGCGACGGTCATCGGCGTGGAGGCGGTCGATCAGGCCCTCGCCGCGCTCGCGAAGGTGGTTGACGAGACGAACGGCGTCTTCATCGTGACGGCCGACCACGGCAACTCGGACGACATGGCGCAGCGCGACAAGAAGGGCAAGCCGAAGCGGAACGAGAAGGGCGAAGTGCTGGCGCTGACGTCGCACACCCTCGCCCCCGTGCCGGTCTTCATCGGCGGCGCCGGCCTCGACCCCCGCATCCACATGCGCGCGGACCTGCCCCTCGCCGGTCTTGCCAACGTGACGGCCACCTTCATCAACCTGCTCGGCTTTCAGGCGCCCGAGAACTACGAGCTCTCGCTCATCGCACTGGACGCGCAAAAGTAAAGTGACCGCACTGCACCTCACCTTCCTCCCCCACCACTTTCAATTTCAGTTTTTTTTCTTCTCGATGCAGTTGCGGCACCAAGTTTTTAGAAACGTCAAAAGAATAATTACCTTTGTTTTTTTCTTCTCTTTCATTTTTTAGTTTTTTTTCTGTTTTGTTAAAAAAAAAATCATCACTTTTTTTATA
>AUXK01000171.1:0-12518 GCA_000482165.1 Strigomonas oncopelti | reverse complement strand
AGTATTCTTGTCTATTTAAATATTAATAAAGTAAACATATATTTAAAAAAAAAAAAAAAATAGAGCAACAATCCATACACAGGACGATCCTTTAGTAACAGATACTTCTCGCTTCTCGAAGGCAGAAAGAAACTTCCTTATTTTTGAAGGAAAAGAAAAAATACAAAAATTAGTCCAGCAGTATCAAACCATTTTGCTTGTTGGTGAAACAGGTAGCGGTAAAACTACACAAGTTCCCCAGTATGTACTTGAGTTGAACCCCGAGCACTGTATCGCCTGCACACAGCCTCGTCGTGTGGCGGCGACCAGTGTCAGTGAGCGTGTGGCCGAAGAAATGGATGTGAATTTCGGCGAGGAGGTGGGTTACACCATTCGCTTCGACGACAAGAGCTGCGAAAAAACGCGGTTAAAGTATTTAACTGATGGTATGCTTCTGCGTGAAGCCATGTCCGATCCTTTGCTAAGAAAGTATAGTGTTATCATTCTGGATGAGGCCCACGAGAGAACTGTTTCGACCGATATTCTCATTGGCACTGTCAAGGAAATATTGCCCAAGCGGCCCGACCTGCGTGTTATTGTGATGTCTGCCACTTTAGAGGAAAAGAGGTTCCAGCAGTACTTTCCGCAAGCCCCTTTGGTGCACATCTCCGGCCGCATGTTTGGCGTCGAGGTGTACTATTCAAAGGCACCGGAAGCGAACTACGTCGAGGCTGCTATTCGCACAGCGACACAGATTCACCTGTACGAGGGCGAAGGTGACATTTTAATTTTTTTAACCGGTGAGGACGAAATTGAGTCAACTGTGGAACGGCTTCAGAACGGAATTCGTATGGCCGAGCACAGCTCAGCGAATTGCCACAAGGGACCCGTTGTTGCGCTCCCTCTGTACTCCGCACTGCCTCCTTCGCAGCAGCGGAGAGTTTTCCAGACGGTTCCCGAAGGCACTAGGAAAATAGTCGTGGCAACCAACGTGGCCGAAACTTCTTTGACCATTGACGGCATCGTTTTCGTTATCGATTGCGGGTTTTCAAAGCAAAAGGTGTACAACCCCAAGCTACGGGTGGAGTCGCTTATGGTCACGCCGATCAGCCAGGCGAGCGCGCGGCAGCGCTGCGGTCGTGCTGGTCGTACGAAACCAGGCAAGTGCTTTCGCCTGTATACGGCGAAAACGTTCGACTCCGCGCTGCAGCCCAACACATACCCTGAAATTCTGCGCAGCAACTTGGGCTCCATTGTCCTTAACATGAAAAAGATGGGAATCGAAGACTTGGTGAATTTCGACTTTGTGGAGCCGCCGGCGCCAGAGACCCTGATGCGTGCGTTGGAGCTTCTTAACTATTTGGGCGCCCTCGACGATGATGGCAATTTGACGCCCTTTGGCGAGCAAATCTCCGAGTTCCCTGTTGAGCCTGAAATGGCGGCGATGCTGTACCACAGCGCGGAATACGGCTGCTCCGAAGACGTTGCGCGGATTTGCGCCATGCTCTCTGTTCAGTCCCCCTTTTTGAACCCCACGGGCGACCAAAGGGGCAGGGCCATGCGCTCGAGGGAGCAGTTCTACCACCCCACCGGGGACCACATAGCCTTTTTGAACGTGTTCAACTCGTACTACGAAAATGTCGATCCTGCGACCTGGTGCAAGGAGAATTATATCAACCCACGCGTGATGAAGCAAGCGGTTAACACGTACCGTCAGCTTATTGGTATTATGCGTCGCCTCAAGCTGACGATCGCGAGCACATACTCGGACGTGTGGCGCAAGTCCACAGCGGACGAAATGGTCGCAAACGTGGAGGCCACCAATGAAATTCGCCGCGCGCTTGTAAAAGGTTTTTTTACCAAGGTCGCCCTCGCGCTGCCGACGAAGAACCAGTTTATCACGCTCAAGGATGACGTGAAGTGCCTTTTGTTTCCCTCCACCTTCTTGAACCGCCGACCCAGATTTGTCATCTTCAACGAGCTTGTGCTGACGAGTAATACTTACATTCGCACAGTCACTGCGGTCTCGGAGGACTGGCTGATCGAGGCTAGCCCAGAGTACTTTGCGCAAGAAGAGTTTGAAGGCATTGCGAAGCAAGTTTTTGACGACGTGTACCGTCGCCTGAAGCACGAAAGCGTGAAAAAGCGTATTCGCGCGCCTGCCAGTGACAGCGACTAATTAGTAGCACCACACGTAAGAGAAACAAACAAACACACAAAAAGCGAGAGCAAAACAGGCTTAAAGTAATGAATAAACGTCTGTACAACAATAAAATAAAGGAATAAGTAATAAAAAATAATTATAATAATACTGACGAAACGCAACGAGTAAGTAATTACTCTTGACGGTTTATCTAATAATCTGTTAATAATCCATACTAATTAATTTTCATCGAATAATAAATACGCGCGTAAATAAAAAAAAATATAGCCAACAACATTAAGCACTTTTATTTTTATTATTATATACAACGCTACTGGTTTTTGCCATGATTTTTTTTTTCCCTTACGCATGTCGTCGTGGTGGGAAAATAGTGTAAATTATATAAATGCTTTTGTTCACCTCCTCCCCCTCTATTTCTCTTTTCCCTGCACCATTTTTTTTTTCTTCTCCCTCGTGCCCAGGTATTCTTTTCTTTTTTCACACATACATATTATCACGGTGCATTTCAGCGACTTGTTGAAGATGCAGAGAAACACACTTTTGCTTTTGGCGCTGACATTGTGTCTTGTAGGTGTGCTTGCCGCGGCCTCTGACATGACAATGGCAGACTTCAAAAAGATGAAGATTAAAGACCTCCGCACCTTCTTGGATGAGCGCGGCCTCGAATGCAACGGCTGCCAAGAGAAGAGCGACTTTGTTCGTGTGGCGTATGAGTACCGGGACAAGGCGCCACTTGGCATAGCCGCGAAGCGCGAGGTTCCTGACAAAAAGTTCTGGGAGGCGTGGGGTGCGAACGGCAAGGCTCAGTGTGAAGAGGCGGTGAAGAAGCGTGGCAACGACCCGGCGGCCGAGCCGTTCGTGCATGTGTGCGACACGATCGAGAAGGCAATCGACTCCTTCTTCATGCAGCACGGACGCCAGACGGCCAACCGGCTGAAGAAAACACCTCACCACATGCTCAAGACCTCGTACAAACACGTGTACTACGATGTCGGCATGCGCCTGCTGAACAAGCTGGTTAACCACTGCTTGGCGTCCCCCTCTATTCAATCCAAGTGTGAGTCTCTGTCCTACGTGCTTCAAATCATAGAGGGCAACAAGGAGGGCAACCTTAAATCTTGGATCACGAACGTCGGTATCGAGAACACCAACCCCATGTACGAAATTCTTGACGACGCATCTGACCTTTAATGCAGTTAACGTGGTCTTTCTTCTTCTTCTTCTTTTTTTTCTCTCCCCCTCTTTTATCTATTGTTGGGAGCCGTGCCTGGTGCTTCCTTTTGTTATTTTAATATTATTTTGTCTCAACTGAACCTGGGCTAAGCGGTTTCTGAAGACAGCACGTGATCTATAAGCAAAAAAATTGTACAAGCAAAAACAACAACAACAACAACAACAACATATGTACACTGAGGGAGTAACGCTTCATATTATTATAATAACAATATACTTGTCTTTACGTGTGACTTTTTGCATCGTATGATCCTAATCTTAATCTGTCTTTCCGGGCCTTTAATTTCATTTCTTATCTTTTTTTTACTTTCTCTCTTTTTTTCCCCTTTTTGTCTATATATTAGTTCGTACGCCTCCGTTTTCCAAAAATCTTCAATCCACGTATATTTATTTATATTTATATAAATATATCTATTAAAAAAATGTCCGCCGCTCGCACTGCTCTTGTTACCGGTGGCAACCGTGGCATCGGCCTTGAAACGGCTCGTCAGCTGGCGAAGCTCCACGGCTTTCACGTCATCATCGGCAGCCGCACCCTCGACAAGGCTGAAGAGGCGGCGCAGAAGCTGCAAAAGGAAAACCTGTCCGTCAGCGCAGTGGAGATTGACGTGTCGAGCGATGCCTCCGTGGAGGCTGCGGTGGCGGCCGTCGCCTCGAAAGTGAGTCACTTGGATGCGCTTGTCAATAACGCCGGCGTTCTAATCGCGCGCGGCGACATGAGCCCGAAGGTGGACCTGAACGCCATGAAGGAAACTTTTGATGTGAACGTGGTGGGCACTATCCGCGTCACAAACGGCTTCCTGGATCTTCTGAAGGCGGCACCGCACGCGTGCATTGTCAACGTTTCGTCGATCATGGGAAGTCTTACCCTGCACCCAACGGACATCGACACATGCGCGTACAGCGTGTCGAAGACGGCACTCAACATGTACACGGTCAGCCTCGCCAAGGCGTTACACGACACCAAGGTGAAGGTCAACAGCGGCCACCCCGGTTGGGTGAAGACGGAAATGGGTGGCGACGGCGCTGAACTCACAATTGAAGAGGGTGCCGAGACAAGTGTCTATCTGGCCACCCTTCCCAGCGACGGGCCTACTGGAGGATACTTCTTCAAGAAGGATAGTCTTCCGTGGTAACTATTTCCATTTATCTTTTTTTTTCTTCTTTCGTTGCTTCGTTTACTATTCTTATTGTATAACCCCGCTCGTTATACAATGGACAAGATTATTCCGTCTCGTTTGTCCGCCTTCGCAGTGCACATTCTTATTGTATGCGCCATGCCTTGTTGCGGTAGCGAATAGTTTTATCGTTTTTTATTATTTTTTTTTTTTCCAAACACCGTAAAACTGACACGTGCGGTGATAACGCCATGTACGTGACTAATCAATTTTTTCCTTCACGTTTTGCCACGCTTCACCCTATTTTTCTTTTCGTTATGAATCAATAAAAAGTAAAAAAAGCTTATCTGTTTTTTTTCTATTTCTCTCTCTCTCTTCCCCCTTTTCTCTTTACCCCCTTTTCTCGCTTTGCTTGTACATTACATCTACACGTACATAAAATGCAGGTTTTTTTATTTTATTTTTTGCTATGCCCTCTATTAATGTGGTGAAGGTGCACACCACCGTCGTCCCCGATGATGAGGAAGAAGAAGAAGAGCTTGTTACGCACAGTGACCGGGCAGGGGCTGCGAGTGCGATCGAGCCGAATAAACCGCCACTACTATCGCATTCCAAAGCAGATGAGTTTGATCTGGATATTGAGTACGTGCCCGCTAAACAGCGCAAAGGCGCGCACTCTGCTATCTCTGTCGCGTCCTCCGCAGCGCCTGCCGATGCCAAGAAGTCTTTTATGTCACTCTTGGACGACGAGGCAAAGCGGGGCGACATGCTAGACCGATACGAGGGCAGCGAGTTGCCAGACGACACGGACCATCCTCAGGACAAGGAGCAGTGTGAGGCGTGGAAGCGACGTCAAGAAAAGCGTGGGAATGGAAAACGCTGAATTTTGTTGTACATTAACACAAAAACACACCTACGTTGCTCTACTTTTTTTTTTCCGCTCCATATTCTTATTCTTATTGTTATTTTTGTCCAAATGTATGGTGAATGAATGTACGCCGATTACCGTTCATATGCACATTCGACTAGCATTCACATAAATTGCTTTCTTATTTACTTCCCTTTTTTTTTTTTCCAACAAATAGGAACAGCAGTGACACCAATACATCATACATTCACACCGTTATAGATTTTTGTTATTATTATTATAAAACTTTGTCAAATAGATACGTACATAAAAACAGAGAAAACACACACAAAACTTGTTAGCTTTTGACCGCACCATGTCATGGCCAGTGGGGATTCTCAATGACACCAACAAGGCTTTGCGCGAAGTGATTGAGCGGCGGGCGGCGGAGCTGCAGGAGAAACGACAGCTGGTGGAGGAACATCGCGAGGTGGTCGGCTATATGCGGCAAAGCCTCACGCAGTCGAAATGTCAATTTAGCTCCCTCGATAAGCAGATCCAAGCGGAGACGGAGGCAGCAACCAAGTTGGCCTCCGCGACGCGGCAGCTGCAGAACGAAGTGGATGGCAGTCGGCGGATTGTTCGACAGCAAGAGGAGGCGCTGCAGAAGATGACAGCGTCTCGCGACCACTTAAACACGCTAGTGAACGAAAAGAGTACCGGGCTTCGTGAGCTTACGCGCGAGTCGCTGACGCTGGAGGACGAGGCGAAGAAGATTATTGTGGCGCACATCGAGAGACGTCGTGTTGGCGAGACCCTCGAGGCGGAGCTGAAGAACATGTCGCAGGGGTTGTGGAGCAAACTGGAGCGATGGCACGCCACCGTGGCTCAGTACGAAGATGAGCTCCGCGCGGCAGAGAGCGAACACGAGGCGGTCCTTCGCGAGCTGGACCATGTGCGCGAGCAGCTGCTTGCCTCTGTGAGCGATCATCACGACAGCGTCGACGAGCTGGCGAAGGTGCTACGTCAGAGCGAGGCGCTCGACGCATCGGTTCAGCAGAACGCCGACCGCATGGCCGAGCTGAAGGCCCAGTACAGCAGCAAGGTGGAGCAGAAAGAGAAGCTGTTGCGCTTGCGGGAGCAGCTAAACAGCGCGCACGACCAGATGTGTAAGCAACGGGACCGCAAGCGATCCTTGCTCGACACGAAGGTGAACCATTTGAGGGAGTATCTCCAGCTGGCGCGTGACGAGGCGAGCGAGATAGACGTAGCGGAGCGGCAGCATCGCGAGGAAGAGCTGCGCCGGCGAAAACTGGTCGAGCAGTACCAAAATTTGCACTTTTTGTTGGACGACCGGTGGGAGGCGCTGGACCAGCTCAAAGATCAACTCGAGGAGCTGAAGCAGACCGCCGCTTCGATTGAGAAAGAGATCAAGTCCATGCAAATCGTCCCCCTGCGGTACTGTACCGTCTGCGCACCAGCCTCCAGAAGAAGCTGGCGAGCCTGGAAGACAGGCTCGACAGGACGAGCGCGAAGCGAGTGGAGACGGTGCAACGCATCATGGACGAGGCCGCACGTGCCGACGATCTTTGCCGCCAGATCAGCTGCCAAAAGAAGATCGTTAAGCAGATAGAGTGCGAGGAAAACAAACACAAAGAGAGCATGGAGGATGTGCTTAAAGTGAACGGGCTAATTGAAAAGGACATCGAAGCCAGAAAAGGGGCTTTGGCGGACGCCCATGAAGAGTACAACAGAGTTTACCGAAACCGCCAGGAGGTCCTTGAGGCTCGCGTGCAAGACTTGAGAAGCCAGCTTCTCGCTCATGCGGAGCAGCATCGACAACTGCTACAGGGGGCTACCACCCTCCGCAGCGCGCTGCACCGCGCGTCGGCGCAGCTGCTTGCGCAGAAAGGGGAGCAGGCAGAATCTGCCGAACATCAAAAACTGGCACAGATCGAGCTGACCAATCTGCTCGCCGAGGAGAGTAAGGTGCAGGCGCAGAAACGCACGGAGGCAGCCAAGGTAGAGGGGGAAAGCGTCACTTTGCGTACACTCGTGCAGGCGGCGGGCGGGCAGCTGAAAGAGCGCCAAGACCTGGCCGGCCTTGAAGAGCTTCTGCGGGCGCAGGTGCAGATGGAAGAGAACCACATACAAGCCACGATGCAGGGTGCGCTGGTGGAGCTTCACGCGGAGCAAACCGCGGCTCGTGAACAGGCAGAGTCGCTGCGTCGGCTCGCCCGCAAGCGCGATCTGGTGCGCATGCGCTACGAGGAGACGATGTCTGCTCTTGCCAAGGCGGTGGAGGCCCCTCTCGATAAGCTCTCAGCAGCAGTAGCGGACGAGGGGTTGCCGCGGGCGCCTTCGATGGAGGCGGGCGCGCCCCCCGAGGCACTGCACGCCCACCTGCTTCTACGCCGTTCTGTGCTGCGCGAACAATTGATGGAGCGGGGCAACTATTTGGATGTGCGCATCCTTTCTCTCGAGAGAGAGTCGGAGAGTCTCCGCCGGATGCTGGATGCCATCAAGGTCGAACGACACACCGCCTGCGCCGCAGTCGAGCAGCAGAAGAAAGCGGCGGGTCGCACGTCCACGCCTTTCACTGACAAAAAAACAAATGTGCATTTTAACAAGGAGTGCACGGGTGTTTCTCTCGCAAAAAAAAAAGACATGCAACTTTTGGGCGAAGCAAAGGGCTACCTCCAGAAAAGCCTTGACGAGCGCGCGCTGCTTTTGCAAACGGAGATACAGCTCCAAAATAATGTGCTGGTTGCGATTAGTGATCACAGAGTAAAGACAAAGGAGCATTTGCTGGCTCTGCGCGCATCGCTCAAAGCGCTGCAAAGCACTGCGCTCCAAAAGAGGAACAAAGCACAGCGATTGAGGGATGCTCTACACTCTGGCAGAATGAAACAGGCCACAAACTGCAAAGTCCACTGATCCCACATACATACACACACACACACACACACACACAAACCTACATGCGCAAATCCATGCATTTGTGTGTGTGTTTATTTTATTTTTTGCTTCATTTTTCCATTAGTTTCCGTTTTTTCCCTTTTTTTTTCTAAATTATTGCTAAGACCATTCACGCACGAGCACACTTATGTGATTCCACTTTTTTCCTGTGGAGCCGTTATCCTTTGCTACCTTTCCGTTGTACCTCTTTTTGTTTCCTACTGTTTGTGTTTTATTGAGTCTCTCTTCCTCGCCTCTACTTTACATTTGACATATATATACATGCACATATGCAAGAAAATCAGTTGATTTGCTTTTTTTTCATCAATACCATTAAAAAAAAATATATCATCCTACCGTTTTCCCGCCTCATCATGCAGCAAGTGTCTTCGACGACAGAGTACACAGAGCTCAAAAAGAAGGCATCTGAAGGACTTGGCTTGATAGTGCACTTCAGTGCGTCGTGGTGTGAACCATGCAAGGTGGTAAACGAATTTCTGGAAAAAGAGGCGATCAATTATAAAGGGAGGGTCCTCTTTGCCGAGGTGAACTGCGAGGTTCACGAAGAGATTTGCGATATTGAAGGCATCACTTCTGTACCCTTTCTAGCCTTCTTCCGCACCACCAATGGGCAGCAAGACCGCGTGGCCGACGTGGTGGGCGCGAAGATAGACTTAATTGCAATGAATGTTGTTTCCCTTTACGGAGAAAATGGGGGAAAGGGTGTCCAGCGCAGCGACTTCGCGGAGCTAGACGACTACCTCAAGTACCTCACGACGCGCAAAGGCATTGTCGCCTTCATCACTGGCACGCCCTCTCGCCCCCGCTGCGGCTTCACGGGCAAGTTGTGCGAGATGCTTCTCGACGAGGGCGCGCAGTTCGTGTACTACGACGTGATGGCCGACAACGACGTGTGCGAGCGGTTGAAGGTGTACTCCAAGTGGCCGACGTACCCGCAAGTGTACGTGGATGGCGAGCTCATTGGAGGGTGGGATGTGTGCCGGGAGTTAAAGGAAGAAGGCGAACTCAAGTCTTCTCTGAAACTATAAACATGAACATGCTTTTTTTTTACACACATATATATATATATATTTGCTTGAAAGCGTACCCACTTTTACCGGCTCCTCTCTTTTCTCTCTTTTCTCATAAAATCTGTTCAACTGCATACAAATTTTTAACTTTTTTGTTTTGTTTGCTTCTCTGCGCGCGAGGTTTGTTATTCTTATTATTGTTGCGAGGGTGTCCAAGGCCCGGGGGTGAAGACACTCGGTCAACTATTAATATTTTTTTTCAGGTTTCCAGAATGTAGGCACCAATAAACTTTGCAACACGAAAAAATGAGGAAGACATATGCAACGGCGACATATCCACCAACGCTTTTTCTTCAGCCTCTCTTGATTTGCTCTCGAGTTTATCCTCCTCCCCTTTTCTATCTTTTTCTCTCTTTGTTTCACCCCCTTGACACCGTAAGTAATTTATTTTTACTAAGTTTCATTTATCGATGTTTGGCGCACGAGATGCTGTGCAGGCCCAGCCGGCGGGGGGCTCTTACCTCAGGCACATGTTCACTGTCATTGGCTCTCTTGCCAGCCGTTTTGCGGAGAATCTCGCTAGCACGCCCGTCTACTTCTGGGTCTACATAGGCGTTATGCTGTACATGACAAAGCGTCTTTCCTTCTCTCATGGCATCGGGAAGAAAAAGTGCGTGGTAGCTGGAAAGACGGTTTATCTGAGCTCTGCCGAGGAAAGCATCGCCGAGTCGGTCGTGGATGTAGACCGCATCGACGTAGACTTCAGCGATGTTGGCGGTCTGGAGGAGGCAAAAGAGGCGCTGACGGAGCACATCGTGTGGCCATTCACCCGCCCCGAGTTGTTTGAGGGCGACACAATCCGCTCCCACCCAAAAGGTGTTCTGCTCTACGGCCCTCCCGGCACCGGCAAGACCCTCCTCGCCCGCGCCCTCGCGAAGGAGCTCCGTTGCGCGTTCATTAACGTGAACACAGAGTCCATTTTCTCCAAGTGGGTCGGTGACACGGAGAAGAACGCGGCGGCCATTTTCACGCTTGCCGAGAAGATAGCGCCGTGCGTCATTTTTGTCGACGAAATCGATTCCCTGCTGAACATGCGCAACGCCCAGGATTCGTCCCCGCATCTCCACGCCAAAACCATCTTTATGACCCACTGGGATGGCTTAGAGAAAAAGGCTTCTCGCATGCTCGTGGTCGGCGCAACGAACCGCCGCTTCACAATCGACGACGCCATTCGCCGTCGCATGCCGCTGCAGCTCGAAGTGCCGCCGCCGAATCTGGAGTCCCGCGTGAAGATTCTCACCATCACGCTCCAGCATGATCTGAAGAACAACCCGAACAAGGATGAGCTGATTCACTACGTGGCGACAAAAACCGACAAGTACTCCGGGTCTGACCTGACGGAGATGTGCAAAGCGGCGGCCCTCATGCCGCTGCGTGAGATGAACTCGACGGGGTCCATCAACACTAGCAATCTACCTCCGCTTTCGAAGGCGCACTTTGATGAAGCGTTGAAGCGGGTAAAGTCGACTACTACATCTTACTGAAAAAACAAACAAACAAACAAACAAACAAACAAACACAAGATAAAGTGTGCAGTGGTGGGTCTCATTGTAATTTTTTTGCTTTTAAACTTGACGAAGAGAACAGTTGCAACTGCAACGATTTAAGAAATAACAATATTACTACAAAAAGAAGCAGACACCAGGAATACGTATGCCTGACGCGCGAACGGTTTCTTTGTCAAGTCCCTCCCTCTCCTTCGTCCACTTTAAACACATCTCTATAGTTTCGCACAATGAGCGGATGTCGAAACTAAAAACAAAAACGACAACAACAACATCAATGAACGACTAAACAAGTCAATTATTTGAAAGTTATTATATATGATACACTCACCGAACAAGCTAGGTTTAGAGTGCCTTTTGTTAAGGTCTTCCAAGATTCGCTTTTGGCTAATGACGAATCCCCGTTATAGTTGTACTTTTTCCATTTCATCATCTCTTCCGTTTTACGGAACTAACTCTAGAATTTGTCAAGGTAAAGAGCGCGCACTTGGTCGCGCGCCACGCGTGTTACGCTTCTCGAGTGCTTTCAACTGTTTTTTATGTCCTGCTATCACTTTTTCCCCTTTGACGTATATATGGGAGTTTTTTAAAATCTACGCTGTACTTTTCTCCATTTTTATTTCTCTGTGCTTCTCTCCTTTTCTTCAAATAGTGAAATAGGAGCCCACTACTCTGCGTGCTTTTGTAGCTAGATGAACACTCATGTCTGACCTTAACGTCAGTGTCTGCGACGCAGGTAAAAACATTTGCGTTTCTCTTGGTGCTTCTCCTTCCACTGCCAAGCGGGCACGTGAGGAGGGCACAGAGACGCCGGTGGACGTGGCTGCGCACGGCGCGAAGGGAGAGCGTCTCTCTCAACAATTTGCTCTGCAGGGAATAGAATACAATGAAACCGATGGAACCCTTTTCTGCGCCATGTGCGAAACTTCACCAAAGACCGCGCGCGTCTCTCTTGAAGTTTCGATGGAGGCGATCCTTTTTCACTGCAGCACCCGCGCGCATCTAACCGCGTACGAAAAGGTGCACGCTGAGGAGCTGAAGGAGTGGTTCCCGGTAGAGCTCCACGGCCACCGCTTGCTGCTCGACCACCACTGCATCTACCCGCGAACCATGTTTGGCCCTGGGCGCCTGCTGATGGATTCAACCATCGCAAAGGGCATGCTTGTCGCCGAGGACGTGTGCGGTGGCGTGTCGCTCCTGCCGCTGCACAAGTACACCGTGACGGAGCTTGTGCTGACTCCCTCGCGCGCCTTCACGCTGCCCCGCGATGACGAGCGGGAGGAGGACAGCCCAGCAGAGCTAGCCACCTGCGCGATAGAGCCACTCGCTTCCCTACCATCCCACATTGCAGCCGACATCTTAAACGGTAAGGTGCCAACGCCGGCGGGATGGCAGCCCGTGAACAGCTTACGCCACACCACAACTATGCCTCACCACAACGGCGGTACTCTCGAGGAGGCAATGGGCAGCACCCACTTGCGGTTTGACAAGATGCTAGATTCTGTAAACGCAGCTTTTACCACTGAGTTGGCACTGCAGGAAGAGCAACGTGAATAAAGCATTTCTCACCGCTGACACTTTATAAATTGTAATATTAAGAAAAAGAAACACGCACACAAAAAA
>AUXK01000170.1:0-12542 GCA_000482165.1 Strigomonas oncopelti | reverse complement strand
TTTTTAATTTTTTTTCTTTTCTTCGGTTTCGGTGTTATTTATTTTTTCGTCTTTCTGCTATTTTTTTTTTTTTCTTGTGTGTGTGTGTGTGTGTGTTTGCATACTTTTTTTCTTTTATTAGGAATGAGCATGCGACTTCATATTACTACTCCAGTAGGCAAACAAATAACTCAGCCGCCGCACAGTCAGTCGAAAAAGAAAAGGACCTCACTAGCCGCCTCCATGTTTAGTAGCAGTGGTAGTTATAGTGGAAGTAATAGTTGCTGCACGAGTAGAAGCCGCAGTGTCCACGCGCGCCTGCTCTTATCAGTTTTGGCCGCCGTCCTGCTGCTCTTCCTGCTGCAGGCGCCGGCCCCTGTTAGCGCGGCCGGCGAGGACGGGGGCTCGCTGCTGCTGCCCTCCGTGGCCGACATCCCGTGTCCGCTGGACTGGACGCGCTACGCGACGACGGACATTCACAACAGCAGCCACACCATCTACCGCTGCGTGCGCGCCGTCGCCGCGCCGGGGCTGCTCGCGCCGCCGCGGCAGGCGGCCGAGCTCTGCTCGCGGTACGCGTCGGAGTTCGTCCCCAGCGCCGCGGTGCCCGACCACGCGCCGTACTCCCTCGATTACACGAAAGGCACCCCGCCGTCCACCATCGCCGTCCACGACGCCGATGAAAACGCTTTTTTGCAATCCTTTTACTACGACACGATCAACACAGACGCGGCCGATACGCGTCTTATCGCGCTCGGGGGCGTGGCGGGCTACGGGGAGGTTTGGTGGCCCGGCGAGCAGCAAGGCGGCGACGAGAGCGGCCTCGGCGACGGCAGCGTGGCATACCACAACTTCGCCACGACGGACACCGCGTGGAAGCTGGGCATGGGCTGCATTGCGATGCAGCGCGGCGGGGTCTGGAAGGTGGTGGACTGCGTGAGCGACTCGCGGCCGTACTTTTGCGGCTTTCCGCTCACGGCCGCCATGATTGTTCCGACGGCCGTCGCGGACAACACAACAACAACGACCACCACCACGACCACCGCGGCCCCGAGGCCGGACACGCCGTGGGATCTCGTGCAGCGCCCTGGACTTGAGAACAGCAGCGCCGTGCCGCCGCCGTGCCAGCCGGGCTGGACGCCCGCACCCGCCTCGGTCGCCGGCACGCCCAGCACTGGTGTGTACTGCTACAAGATCTTTGCCACGCAGGACGAGACCGGGCAGTTCGGGCGCACGTTCGCCGGCGCGCAGGCCCACTGCCAGAGCTACCACCCCAAGGCGACCCTCGCAAGTGTGCTGTCGCCGGCCGAGCAGTCGTGGGTGGTGGAAGAACTCATCGGCGGCGACGCGACGCTGCAAGCCCTTGCGGCGCTCAGCCCGCTGCTGCCGCGCAACAGCAGCAGCGCCGCCGACGCCTACACCGCCCTCCCCCAGCGGCCCGTCGTCTACCTCGGCGGCCAGTTTCTTCAGTTCGGCGCGCAGGGCTGGTGGTACGAGGACGACCTCATCTTCAACACCAACGCGACGAACAACAACAACAACGGCATGCTGAGCAGCTACGCGTGGCCGACCGCGGCGAACAAGCATTACCAGAACTGGGGCGGCGGGCAGCCCGTGTTCTCGGATGGGTGCGTGGCAATGTCTATCTGGGAGAACAACACGTGGATCGCCATGGACTGCCGCGCGACGCAGCCGTACCTGTGCTCTTACTACAACGACGGGTCCGCCTACGAGACCACCACCACCACAAGCACCCGCGCGCCCGATAACAATGAAACGGACGGCAACACCACCGACGTCACCGGGCCTTGTCTGGAAGGCTGGAGCTACTTCAGCGCGCGCAACCGCTGCTATCGCCTCTACGTCGCGGAGAGCTCGGCCGCCGTGAATAACAACACCAACAGCACCAACACCACCACCACCACCACCACGGGCGTGACCGCCTCTGAGCTAGAGCCCACGTGCCAGACAGTGCTCGCCGGCACGCACAACGCCGCGCACGAGCTACTGCAGAACCCGTCCGCCGTTCACGCGGCCTCGGTGCTGACCTACACCGAGAGCAGCTTCATCGGGTCGCTGCTGCAGCACTACAACACAGCGCACAACGCCACAGAAGCGGAAGAGGAGGGGGAAAGCCGAGTGACGCGCGCCATCGTGGGTGTGCTGTACAGCAGCCGCGGCAGCTGGGGCTACTACCTGGACGGCAGCGCCGTGCTCGTGCCCGGCCTCGCGAGCGGGCTCTGGGCCCCCGGTGAGCCGGCGAGCTCGAAGGGCTGCGTGGCGGTGGACGACAAGGGGCGGTGGTACTCCGTCTCGTGCTACAACGCCACCAGCCCCGCCTACGTGTGCGCGTATGGGGCCGGCGCCCTCACCTACGCCGCGGACGAAACCACGCCGACGACGACGACGAAGCCGCCCGTGTCGCCGAACCACACGGTCGCGCTGGAGGGGCGGGTGGCGGCTCTGAGCGGCGCGACGCACCTCGTGGTCAGCGCCGGCACCGTCGGCGTGTACACGGTGGAGAGCAACGGCGGCAGCGTCGATGGACTGCTTTTCTACTTCGCCCCCGTGTCGCCCTTTTACTACAGTCAGTACGTCGACGCCTACCCGCCGGCGGGCTACAGCAGCGGCGGGACCACCAACTACACTCGCCACGCGTTCTACACGAACGCCGTGAACGCGCAGTACACGCTGCGGCCGTCCAGCTACGCCGGGTGGCTCTTCGGGGCGTCCCACCTCACGGCCTCGCCGACCGGTGGCGCGGGGCCGTGCGGGGAGTACAAGAAGCAAGAGGACATTCACGCTGTCTTTGGCGGCCGCGTGACGGTGGAGCACCCGGAGGAGCCGACGATGGGCTTCGTGTGCGTGTCGGCGAACGGCAAAGACTACGTGCCGACCAACATTACCTACGAGGTCGTCGGCGCCGCCCTGCGCGGGTTCATCCCGTTCCCCAACCAGGCCGGCGAGGGCGCCAACGGCGGCCGCCCGCTCACCTTCTACACCGCCGCGCAGCTCGACGCGCCGCACAACAGCAACGTTGTGCAGACAGAGGTGGCCATCGAGCGCTTCAGCAGTGGCACCGTCCAGCTCGTGCCGCGCCGCGGCGTGACAAGTCCGTGGGGCAACAGCAGCGCCCTCTACTCGCTGCGCCTCTCCGAGTCGGCCGACTGCGCCAATCCGTTCTTCACCCTTCTGGCGACCGACATCCCAGTGATCGACATTATCAACCGTGTGTACAACCGCACAATGCAGACAGAGGCCTTCCACGCCTTTGCGTACTACCAGGCCGACGACAGCGTCATGCTCGGTGACAGTGCGAATACGTCCTCGGCGACGTTGTCCACCGCGCACTACCGCGCCTTCAACGCGAACAAGACGTGGGAGCGGCTGTCGGACCAAAACGAGGAGGCGCCGCAGGAGTACTACGTGTGCGTGGCCGCGAAGAAGACGGCCCCCACTGAAATGCCGTGGCTGCAGTACGCCAACCTCTCCTACTGGGGCTCGGCCAGCAGCAGCAGCAGCAACAGCAGCAACAACAACGCTTTGGCCGACTACTTCACCGAGCTCACGCGGCAGCGGCTGCACGACGCGACGACCTCCGTCGATGGCGCTGGAAACAGCGTGCTGCTCTACACGGCGGTGCCGCACCTGAAGGTGTACGTGACGGAGCCGGCGGTGCAGCTGCGTGGTATGTGGGTGCTGCCCCCACGCTTAGCGTTCCAGCAGCAGCGTGTGTACATGCAGCACGTGCCGCGGCTCGGGCGCACCCGCGACGCATACCTGCTCGCCTTTAATTCCACCAATAACAATAATAATAGTGCTAGCAGCTCCACCACCTCCACGAACGTGGCGATGGAGAGCGCGACAAAGGTGTACGTCACGCAGTACAGCTCTCCCATCATTGTTCTTGACGGGCTGGGCCTGGAGGCGGGCATGAGCGTGCTGCTGACCTCTGACCGCGGCAGCTGCAGTCGCGCGCAGCGGGTCGCCGCCAACCTCACGGATGGCCTGCCCGCCGGCGCGCTCGACACGATGGTGCCCATCAGCACGCTCACCGTGCCCTTGCAGAACGCATCAAGCTCCAGCGGCGATACGAATAGCAGCGGTGCGTTTTATGGGGGGACGCACAGCATGGCATATGTGCAGCTCAACACGAACCACACAGGGCTCTACGGCCTCCCCCTCTCGACCGCGCAGTCGCTCTATCTCTGCTTCGCGTACAATGTGCAGACCCCGTACGCGCTCCTGCGGCCGACGCTCGAGATTGTGGTGCAGCCGCTGACGGTGGAGGGCGCGACGGCGGTGCCGATGGGGTCAGACCCGGCCGCCTCCGTTGGCTGGCACGGCAACAGCACCAACCTCAACGTGAACGTGGGCTACGCGGGGATGCTGCGGCTGTGGGGCATCGACACGCGGCTGTGGTCCGAGGCGACCATCAACGCGGCCGAGGTCACCTTCACCCACGTGCTGCCGTCGGACACAACGACGAGCCGCACTAGCACGCAGTGCCAGAACAGCGCGCTCTTCTACAAGCAAGTCGGGCTGGGCATCCTGCCCCACCTGGAGAAGACGGAGCTCGAGCAGTACGAGACGCAGAGCTGGCTGCAGCGGCTGCTCGTGCAGACGACCGTCGGCAACTTCACCACTCTCGCAAGCACGAGCACGAGCGCCACGATGGACACCGCCGCGTCGGTCGCGCCGCACGCGTCGCTGGTGATCCCCACTGACTTTCTCTCGGAGGAGAGCGGGCAGAGCATGCGGGTGTGCCTGTCCGTGCCGCGCGGCTTCGACGGCGTGGAGCAGCGCGTGTTTTTGCCGACCGCCGCCACGGTTTACGTGCACCCACTGCAAATCTTCTCCGTCGGCCGCTACCGCGTGCCAACGGCAGCCACCACCGCAGAGGCCGAAGCAGACACCACCACCAGCAGCGGTGGTAGCAGTAGTAGTAGTACGACGGGCAGCAACACCCTTATCAAGGTGGCCGACAACGCTGTCGATGTGATACTGCCTGTCGTCGGTTACGGGCTTCGCGCCGACATGCACTTCTTCCTGGCGGAGCGGCCGTGTGAGGGTCTTGCGTGGAACACGACCGCCGGCAGCGACCCTTACCTGGTGCAACGCCAGAGTATCGTCAACATCTCGCTCACCTCCTTGTACGACCTCCCGTACCGCTACCAGGACCACAACGGCAGCGATGCCGCGGACGATGACTCCACCAGCACCGCCACAAGTTTGTTCATGCTCCTCACTCAGCAGAACATTACGGGGTGGCGGGTGGCGGACAGCCTCTTCACCACCGCGCGCGTGCCGCGGCACGTGTGCCTCCACGCGCCCGGCACGCAGACGCTGGTGTACAGCACCGGGTTCCAGCTCGTCGTGCAGCCGCCGTACATCACGGCGATCACCAACGTAGCGCGAGACGAGAGCACCATTTGTGCCGCACTGCAAAGCCGCGGCCTCGCGTGCGACCTCGACCCTATTCTCCCTCCCATGAATAGCACCAGCGACAGTAGCAGTAGCAGCAGCGGAGGTGGTAACGCGTCGGCGCCCGTCGTCGTGCCCACCCCGTACGCGTCCGTGTACGACAACGCGGAGGCCGAGGTGGTCTACGCAACGTACACGGACTTGTTGGTGGAAGGTTTTGGCATCGAAGAGGGCAAGACGGAGCTCATGCCGGCGGTCGACTGCGCAAACGCGTCCAGTTTCCTCTGGCTCTACCCCCTCACGCTCTCCCCCATCCCGTCGCTCTTCGGTTACCAGTTCGCGCCGTCGGCGCGGTACAACGACGCGCAGATGTCCATGCGGTCGGCGTACATTCCGCTGCATCAAGGGCAGAGCACGCGCTTCGGCGCCGAGGAGCTGCGCGGCGGCCGGCTCGACCGCTTCACGTGGTGTGTGCGCTTCTGGGAGCCGGAGGCGGGCGCGAACGTGACCGGGTTTGTGCCGACGGGCATACCCTACCACTACGTGATCCCGAGCATCACCGGCTTCGAGACGCAAACGAGCGGCCTGGTCGAAGACGTCGTCGGCGTCGTGACGCAGACGCTCGTGATGCCTATACAAGACAAGGAGCTCGGCGAGTGGCAGCGCATCCAGCTCGTGGGGCCGCTCGTCGACATCACGCACGCGGCGGGCAGCCCGCTGTACATGTTTCTCGTCGAGATCGCGCTGCCGTGCCGGGACGTCAAGAACTACTACGTCCGCGAGGACTTGGTCGAGTCGCACATGATCGTCGCCGTGAACGGCTCGGCGGTGGTGCTGCCATCGCTGCTGACCACGGTGGGGCGCTACAAGCTGTGCGTGAGCGCCGTGTACCCCTCCGCCGCCTCCACCGTGCTCGGGACAGAGTCGGCGCTGCAGATGTTCGCGCTGGAGAATTTGACGATCGAGCTGATCGAGCCGACCTACGCCGTCTTCACCCTCAACAGCTCGACGCAGGTGACGGTGGAGCAGGGGCAGGAGGCGACGCTGCAGGTGCGCGGGTCGTGGCTGTCCAACCACAGCCTCGTTCGCTTCCGCCCCGTCGGCGCCGACTGCGCGAGTGCGATGCCGAGCGGCCTGCGCGATTTGCCCATCCGCGACCTCTTCGAAGGCTTCTCCCTCTACGGCCGCACCGTTGGCGGCGCCGGCTCGGCCGCGAGCGCCGACGGCACGACAAAGGACGAGGACGGGTACTACCTGTTCCTCGAGCAGGACTTCATACGCAAACTGGCGGCGCCGCAGCGCTACCAGCTGTGCCTCAAGGCCACCCGCGCCTCCGCGTGGGCTGCCACGCCGGTGAGCCTCGTCGTCGTCCCGCACGTGCGGAAGCCGACACATTACAACTACTTCGCCGCGGATGGCAGCGAGGACGTGGCGGCCGTGTACGCGATTGCGCCGACGAAGGTCGCGCTCGGGTCTGTCACCGGAAAGGCCGACGAGGACAACATTGTCGGCACTGTTGGCCGGGAGGTGACGGTGGCGCTGTGGTGCCTCAACGAGACGAACAGCAGCAGCAGCAGTGATTATGTGCCGTGCGGTGACAAGCGCCGTGTTCTTTTTGTCAAGCCGCTCGACAACGACGGCGACCCGTGCTTCGTCGACGCGGAGGCGGTGAGCTCTGACATCCAGCGTGGCCCTTTTGCGCTCGACTTTGGCGTGCTGACTCTCCCGTACAACTTGAGCACAAGCATGTACGGCGGCGTGTACCCGAAGTTCAAGCTGCCGTGGATTATGTGTCTCGAGACCGGCCCCGAGAAGTGGCGCGAGCCGATCTATCCGATGTCGCTGCTGCAGTACTCGACCGCCCTCCCTGTTGGGTTCCGCACGGCCCCCGACGACGCCAGCAACACAACCGCCACCTTCCCCGGAGGTCCAGAGCCGAGCTTCGAGGCGGGCGACGACCGGACGGGGGCCGAAGGCAACGCGACGCTGCTGCTTTTTGCGAACGACAGCAGCCACGTGTTCTATCTAAACGGGTATGGCATTGAGAAAGACCAGTGGCTGCGCTTCGGTGCGTACTGCGAGCAGGAGGTCGTCGTGCCGGCCGACTCGCGCGAGAGCGGCAGCGATGGCGGCGACACGCTGAACGCGACCGTCGTCGCCGCGCGGCGGGCGGCGGCGGTGCGGTCGCAGCAGGGCCTCAACAACTCGCTCTTCTACGACGCGCCGCTGCGCATCGAGGACGACTCGGGTGTGTTTTTGGTGCCGTACACCTATGTAGACCAGCTCCAGGACACGACGCACGTGTGCATGTCGACGGACAACGGCACCACGTTCACGCGGGTGAGCACGCTCTACATGCGCGTCACCGACTCGCGGCTGAGGACGGACCAGCCGGAGGAGGAGGACAACATCCTGACGCAGGTGCTGCGCGACACGCTGCTGCTGCCGCTGGGCGGCAAGGGCACGGTCAACCTGAGCGGGCTGCAGCAGCAGCAGGCGAAGCTGAACACGACGGCGGCCAGCCGGCTCGTGCCCGGGGCGGTCGTGGTTCTCTCTGCCTCTTGCGCGGAGGACACGGCGCAGCTGCCCGCCCTCTACGTCAGCGACGACAGCACGATGGCGCTGACAGAGGTGCACACGGCGGCGCCGACGGCGCTGCGGCTGCGCATGTGCGTGCGGCCGCCGAGCGGCGGCGACAACCCCGCCTCCTCCTCCTCCTCCGCCTTTGTAGGAAACGACGCGGAGGCAGCGGCTTCCTCCTCCGGCGGCGGCGCGTCCACCACCACCGCCGCGCCCGCGCTCAGTGGCTACTACGACGGCGGCGTTTACGTTTTTGTGCTCAACGTGACTCTCGAGCAGATTTCCGCCCACCCATGGGAGGCCAACGCGGCGGTGAAGGCGGAGGGCATCGACCACCTGCTGCTGCGCCGGGAGCAGGAGGACCTGCTGCTGCCTTTGCGGCTGCGCAGCAGCGGCACCAGCTACGCCGACGCCGAGGACGCGGCTAGTGGTGACAGCGACGCTGCGATGAGTTTTACGAACAGTGTCCACTGGAACAGCCTTTCGCAGTCGGACAAGTCGAAGAATATCATGCTGCGGCTGTTGAACGACGAGGCGGTGCTACCTTTCCTAGAGCTGGTGGAGGTGCGCGTCGGCAGGACGTGCAGCCACACCCAGCTGCCCCTCGAGGGCGAGGGCGGCAACGGCGGTAACGCGACGGCCACCGCAACGGCCAGCGCTATGATGCCCTACACCGTGCTCCAGGCCGCCTTCGCGGCCAAGTCCGTCCGCGTGACGGAGGAGGGCACGAGGGCGGGCGCCAACGACTTCGCGGCCTTTCTCCCGATCGACCGCACCGTCGCGGGCGCCGCCTTCCACCCGTGGGACCCCGCCTCGCTCTGTCTGTCGCTGGATGGCGGTCTGCACTTCTACGCGGTGGGCGCGGCCTACTTCACGACGAGCTTCGCGCCGACACTGCGGCTGCGCGTACTGGAGGACAACAACGACAACGACGCGGATGCCGCCGTGGCAACAACTGCGACGGCGGCAGCGGCGACGCCAGCCGGCACAAGCCTGGCGGCGCAGGCCCACGTCGTGCAGGCGTACAAGGCGGAGGTGAGCTTGTATGAGTACATGGGCGTCTCCGCCGCCTTCACCGATACCCGCTACGACGCGCGCTTTTATCGCAACGACACACTGCTCGATGCGGCGACGGAGGCGGAGGCGGAGTTCGATGCGGGCACGCTCGCCCTTCTGCGGGCGCTGCCGGCCGCGGCCTTTCCCGACACGTCCGCGAACAAGTACCTCAACCAGCTGACGATGGATGCGCTGTGGAGCGGTTTCGTCGCCGGCGTCGGCCTCGCCTCCGAAGGCTACGTCTACCTCCCCGCGCTGTCCTCCGCCGACGTGGCGGAGCTGCGGCGGCAGGCGGCCGCGCAGCCGGGCACCAACAGCAGCGACAACGCCAGTGCGAACGAGACGCTCCATGTGTGGTTCTTCGCCACGTACACGTGGCCGCGCGAGCAGACGGGGCTGACCATTCACATTCTCGAGACGACCCTCACGTGCGTCAGCAGCGGTGCCGACCTGACGAGCGCCGACCTCTACCTGCGCCGCGTGGACAGCGGCACGCGCGTTGCGGTCGGCAGCGACTGCAGCGGCGGCCTGCAGGAGGGCATGCACCTCCGCCTCGTCGCGCTGTCGGACGGCGACGGCGACAGCGGCAGCAACCTCACAGACCTCTGCACGAGGCCGCAGGTGGTGAGCCGCCACGTTTTAGAGATCCCCGTCACGGCGCCCACCAACTGGGCGGCGGCCGTCACGGCCACCGGCGCGAAGCGCGCGCTGCAGATGCCGCCCGGCGTGGGCTATTTGCGCGACGGTACCTACGGCGTGTGCCTGAAACAGAGCCTCTTTTTTGCGGAGAAGCGGGAGACAAACTTCACACGGACGCCGCTCGTCGTGCATGTGTCCTCCGAGCTCGCCGTGCGCCAGGTCGCGCGGGTGTCGGCGGGCGTCGTCGCCGCCTTCCAAGGGGCGACCGCGGTGCTGCCCGTCGAGGGCTCCGCGATCGGCCGCCGCGGCGTCTCGGTGCTCTTCGGGTTCTCTGCCGCCGCGACGTGGCACCTACAGCTCGACCCGAGCAACAGCAACGCGACGACCGTCGCCATCCACTTCAACGGCAGCTGCGCCGACGTCGCGCAGCAGATCGACGTCTACACGAAGCAGAACCTCGTCCAGCAGGGCGATGTCCTCGGAGTCACCGCCCTTGGCGCCACACTTTCTATCAATGCCAATGCCACCAACAGCAGCAGCAGCAGCAACAGCAACAGCAGTCAGCTGCTCAACGGCACGGCGGTGGCGGCGCTGCTGGGACTGGCGTGGCCGGAGGGCGGATCGACCGGCACGCTCACCATCCCTGCGAGCGCGCTGCAGTACGTGACGCCGGCCGCCGCCTCGGGCGCGGCCGCCGCGCAGGCACTCACGATGTGCTACAGCGTGGACGGCGGCCTCAGCTTCGCGCCGGTCGGCGGCAGCGTCGCGGAGGCGATGGTGGTCGAGGCGGCCGAGGGCAACGCCGCGGCCGCCGCGACGGTGGAGGCGCAGGCTGTCCGTCTGGTCATCGTGCCACCCACCGTGGTCTCGCTCAAGCCTTCCCTGTCGGCGAGCAGCAGCAGCAGCGGCGCGCAAGAGGGCGCCGTCGTGGCCAACGCCGTCGCGGCGCAGGTCCAGCGCGTGTCGAATGTGAGCGCGAGCGCCACCGCGTCGGCTCGCTACACCTACGTGAACGCGAGCAACACCGCGAACAGCACAACGTTCCACAACGCGCCGGCCGTCGACATCCGCTCACGCGCGCCGAGCTACCTCTACCCCGCCGGGGCGGACGGCTTCGTCGGCAACGGCTTCGGCGCCGGCAGCGGCCGCGACCCGCGCGCGCAGCACCTCGCCGAGGACGACGCCAGCGCGGCCGACCGCGTGCCGACGGTGGCCGCGGCGGTCGCCGTGTTGCGCACGAGTCTCTTTGGCGCCCAGTGCAACGGGGCCGAGGACCTGCAGTACGCGACGCCGAGCTCCGGCGACAGCTCCGCGACGTCGACCGACGCGATCAACCACACGCACGCCCTCGCGCTGCAGGTGTTTGTGCTGAACCTGCACGAGGGCACGCTCTGGAACACCTCGAGCGAGGGCGGGGACACCATCGAAGGGTGGTACGCCCGCGCGGCGCAGCACGCGGTGTGGGCGCCGACGCTGAGGGCCCGCAACGCGGCGCTGCAGAACAGCGCGTGGGTCAACTACACGCACACGCTCCGCAGTCTTCTTTCTCTCTCGCACGCAGGCGCCGCCGCCGCTGCCCCGCTGACCCTCCGCGCTCTGCTCAACCAGGTCGCGGCGGCGGCCAATGATGGCAGCGGCAGCAGCACAAGCACGCTCGCGAATGTGGTCATGGGCGAGTCTCTCCTCGTGTGTCTGTCGCTCGACGGGTCGCACTACTACAGCGCGGACTACGAGCCGTCGCTGTACAGCGCCGTCACCAGCGGCGACGCCGACGCCGCCCTCCGCGCGACGCAGCAGAACCGCTCCGTCGTCGCTGCGAGCGCGGCGGCGGCCGCGCCCACGGCGCTGAGCCTCCTCTCCTCCTCCCCGCTCTTCCTCCGGCCTCAGCTGGCGGACAGCACCGGCGACGTCGATGCCCACAACTACTATATGCGCGACGCGAGTATGCTGCTGGAGCTCATTGTGCGAGTCAACCGCACGGCCCTCCTCGCCGACGGCCTCGACACCAACGCGAGCTACGACCTGTGGGCGCGGCGGGCGGCGCTGGAGGTGAGCCCCGCCGCCCTCGCGCGGCTGCAGCGCGCGCTGGCGATGGCGGTGGGCACGACGCCGTCGGTGGTGATGCTCCAGCTGCAGTCCGCCGGCGCCGTCCCGACCCCCGCCGATGGCGGACTGCTGCCGGCGTATGCGCTGTCGGTCGCCATCGCGGCCGACGCGCCGCTGCAGAACAGCACGACGAAGGTCACCGCGCGGGCGGCTTCGCCAGAAATCTTGTACCGCCTCGCGCAGCTGCTCCGCGGCAACACAACGCAGTACACGCTGCTCGCCTCGCTGCTGCCCACCGGCCTCACCAGCCGCTACCTCACCGTGGGCGCGACGACGATGGAGTTCTACTTTAGCTCCGGCGTCGAGCTGCACACGGCGCTGAACGCCACGACAGCCGCGAACTTCAGCGTTGCGCTGCCGTCCGTGCCGGCCGCCGAGGCGACCTGGCGGGCGCTCTTTTTGGCGATCCCGAAGGCGACGCTGTCCGCGAGTGTCGTCCCCGATGACCCGGACAACGAGACGGCGAGCAAGGTGACGTGGTGGTCCGTGCCGCTGCTCATCGTGCTGCCCATCCTGATTGCGGTGGGGTCTTACTATATCTACAAGAAGTACTTAAAGGTGGACCCCACGGCAAAAGATGTGACAGTGGTGGAGGGGGGAGATACAGAGGCGGCGGCGGCGGCAGCAGTGAACGCCGACGCCGCTCAATCCTCATCTCAGGGCAATGACAACAACAACAATAATAATAATAATAATAATGGCGGTGTGGGTGGAGCGCGAGCAACGGAAGTGACCATTGTCAATGTCCAACCCCAATA
>AUXK01000169.1:0-12542 GCA_000482165.1 Strigomonas oncopelti | reverse complement strand
CAACTTGTCGATGACATAGTAACCTTGCGTCGAAGAGTATTTACTTTGTTTTTTTGTTAAATTTGTTTTCTTCAATGTCCTACTCGTCCTTTTCTTATTTACACTTTCTTCTCCTTTTTCTTCTTGCTTCTCTACCATGTTGCTTTTGTTCTTCTTTGAGCTGGTGTACAGGCACGGGTATATATATATATATATATACATCTTTTGTTCTCCAACTCTCTTACACAATGCCCAATAGGTCCACAGCGGCGTCCACAAAGGCAAACGAAAAAATCGGGGCCAACCAAATTTTTGTAGACTTCCAAGCGGTGGAGTGGGAGCTCTCGACCGCGCCTCCCAGAGGCAATGCCCACTACTTTCACCGCTGCGATGTGTGCCCGCAGCCGGTGCGCGCTGCCCTCACAGCGGCCGAGAAGCGCATCTACCTCGTGGGCGGGTGTGACCCCGTGTCGGGCAAACCGCTGCAGCAGGTGCTTGAGTGTGACATCGCGGCCGCGCCCCAGTGGCACCGAATCATGGACATGCCGCAGGCTTTGTCGGACGCTGTGGCGGTTGTGGCTGGTGCGCAGCTGTTTGTCTTTGGCGGCATGTGCAACACCTCCCTGAACCCCTACCTGTACGCGCTCGAGACGGCGAGCCCGGCAGCGCTGTGGCGTCGGCTTATGCCAACGGGCACGTACGCCGAGCGCCCGTGCCCCGTCCCGAGCGCCCGCATCGGCCACGCAATGGTGGAGGGGGTGTACCGAGAAGAGCCGGTTGTGTATTTGTTCGGCGGGCACGATGGCGCGCGGTACCTCAACGACATCTGGCGCCTGCGCGTGCGTGAGACGGTCGAGTCGCAGGAGGCGGTGTGGGAGATGGTGAAGGTGGCGGAGGGCCCGTGCCCGTCGCCGCGCGAGGCCGCCTCCCTGTGCTACTCCCAGGCGCACGACGCGCTGTTTGTCTTTGGCGGCTCGGGCCTTTTCTATTCCAGCGAGTTCCACATGCTCGACCTGCAAGGTGGCGCGAACCGCTGGGTCTGCCTGCCCACTGTGGGCGCGCCTTCCCCCCGCCGTGGCGCGCTCGCGCTGGTGCACAAGAACCGCCTGCTGCTCCTGGGCGGCGAGGAGGAGCGCTGCGCCCCTCTGCCAGAGCTGTGTGCGCTGGACCTCGCCACCATGCAGTGCCATATCGCGCTTTTGGGCAAGCAGCAGCTGGAGTACTTGCAAGGCGGAGCCGCGGGCACCGGGTGGGCAAGCCCGCAGATGAAGATGTTTTTTCTTTTCGGAGGGGCAGAGGAGAACGTGCTTCTGGTGGCTAGCCTCGAAGAGTCCGAGCAGGCGAGTGCCAAGAAGAAATAGAAACAGGTTTGTCATCGCCCTCGCTCCCTTTTTCTTCTTTGTCTATTAATGTAAATTACCATAGCTACTTGCTGTACTTCAAAAAAAGAAAAAAATCTTACAATTGTTATCTTCACTGCTGCTTTCTGCTATCGGTTTCCTTTTTCATATTTTTATTATCATTATTGTTGCTTACCGGCTTTCCACTAGTCTGTAATTCTTTCTGTGTTTTTTTTTTTTGCAATGCCTTCCTTCCGCTTCACTCTTACTTTTTCTATTTATTTGACTTCGCTCTAGCCAAAAGTTAGCTCTTGCCCTTTCTTAATTTCGTTTGTTAGCCACATTAATATTTCCCTTTTTTTTTCTTTCTCTCTCTCTCTTTTTGCACCCCCATCCCTCACCATCAAGGTTTCTATACCGCGAAGCAGCGCTGCTACGACACGAGTAAATGAGCCACAAGCGTACAGAGCATCCGGAGGACAACGAGGACGATGTCGCCCAAGAGCCGGAGCAGCAGGTGGCCTCTGCCGAGGTGCTAGCGCAGCGCAAAATAATTAAAGCGAAGCGGACGCTTCCAAACTCGGAAGAGGCCTCGGCCTCAGCTCCCGCCACGACCGGCGGCTTCAAGGGCTTTTCCAACATCACGCCCCAGCCCGGCGGCGGCGCCACCGCCGGCTTCGGCTTTGGCTTTGGCGGAAGCGGGTTTGGCAGCTTTGGCGCCCCGAGCACCACCGCGCCCGCAGCGCCAGAGGGCGGCGAGCGTGTGAAGACGCGCATGGAGCCCGGCAGCGAGGTCACGGCCTCCGCGCCCGCGCCTGCCCCCGCTTTCGGCTTCGGCTTCGGCAAGGCCCCCGCAGCGGACAGCGCCGCCAAGCCCTCTGGATTTGGGTTCGGTTTTGGCAAGGCCCCTGCCGCCCCCGCTGACGCCCCCAAGGCTGCCGCCCCTAGCACTTTTGGGTTCGGCTTCGGTGGCGCCTCGGCCGCCCCAAAGACAGGTGACGAGACGAAAACTGAGGAAAAGAAGGGCGACGAGAAAAAGGAGGGGGAGGCCCCGAAGGCGGCCGCCCCCTCCTTCGGCTTCACGTTTGGCCAAGGCAACAGCTTCCAGTCCGCCGTCACCTCCTTCGTCGAGGCGCGCCAGAAGATAGACGAGTCGAAGGGCGAGGAGGCCGAGAAAGAGGCCGAGGGTGGCGACGACGACGAGAAGGAGGCCGACGCCGAGGCGAACCTGGCGACGGCCATCGTCGAGGCGACGCCCGGCGAGGTGCTCGCCTCAGCGCCGGCGAAGCTGTACCACCTGAAGAAGAAGGAGGGCGGCGGCAACGAGTGGGTGGAGTGTGGCCAGGGCGAGAGCAAGCTCAAGAAGCAGAAGAAGACAGACGACGAGTCGAGCACCGACTGCTCGTACCGCTTCCTCGTGCGTGACGGCTACGCGCTGAACGCCTTGGTGTCTAGCAAAACCTTTATTCTGCAGTCGACAAAGCCGAAAAACTTTGCCTTCTCGGTTCCCACGGCGGGCGAGAGCGTTGAGACGTACAACATCAAGTTCACTGGCGCCAGCGGCGAGGAGCACTGCGCGAAGGTGCTGAAGGAGATTAAGGCAATTTTGGAGGCGGACAAGTAAGTAAGTGAGGAAGAAGGGATGAACCGAGAATGAGTGGGTATTAATATAGATACACACCGAGTCAGCAGCGCGCGGTTTGTTTGCCGCAGCTGTTATAAATGGAACATGAAAGCGAGAGTGCACTTGTTGCCCTTCGGCCACAAGACGTATCGCAGAACAAAGCACACCAGTTAATTATAATTCTATTTTTTCTTCTTTTTTAATTATGTTACGATTGTTTGGCATTGACAGATAATAATATTTTTTTTCTCCTTTCTGTCTTTTCTCTAATCCTTTTTTGTTGCTTGCGTTGCGTTTAACACAAATCAATGGTCATTCATCCGCTTTTTAACGGCAAATGTACGCACGTTAGCTCGCACGTCTAAATCAATTTCTCTCTCTCTCTCTTATTTTGTTTTTCTTGTAGAGTACTTTTGTCTTTTCACACATATTTAGACATACATCCACACCTCCGCCTCTATCCAGTCGGCCTTTGCCTACTTTTGCGGAATTCAATATTCATTGTTACCTGCACTTTTCTTAATTGCTTTTTTTTTTTTTTCCCCGACCGTATTCAATGGAGCGCATCGATGAGTTGTTTAGACAAAACCCCAATCTGGAGAGGCTATTGCGGCCCAACGCGGACGAGCTGGCGGGGCTCTCCGAAAGCATCCGGACCCTCCGCGAAGACCTCGAGCGCTCCCCGGAGAGCCCGGAAGTTATTTTCCAGCTCGGCGCCGCCCTGGTTTCGCACTCTCGCAAGTCGTTCATTGAGGAAGGGCTGAACCTGATGCAGACACTGGTGTGCACGCGGTGGCAGTCCAACTGGACCAAAATGAAAAATACGGAAAACAACCGCGACTACGCCGAGTACGAGAGCAGCGCCAACGGCGTGGCGCGGGGCAGGACGCTCTCAGAGCCGACCGCGCCGCCCGACTCGGAGAGCGACAAGGACGACGAGGCGAATGAGAGCGTCCCCGTTGTGAGCTCCTCCACCGACGACGACGAAGACGACGAAGGCAAGGGTGAGGGCCGCGATGGGGATGTGGCGCACAAGGGGCACAGGGAGGGTCAGCCGCCTTCGCACGTCAAGCTGGCCGTGCCCTCCACCATCGCGCCGGCGCAGATGGACGACTTGGCCCTTTACCACTACTACCTGGCGCTGGGCTGGATCAAGCTGGACGAGCTCTCGCGGGCGAAGAACTGCGTACAGCAGATGCTGCTCCTCGCGCCACACAACAAGCAGGGGCGCGCGCTGCGCGACTACGCCGAGGTGGCGGAGCGGCGCGGCACGGCAGCGACGACGGCGCAGGTGGTCGGCGGCCTCGGGCTCTTTCTCGGCGCTGCCGCACTGGTCGGCGCCGCCTTCAGCAAGCGCTCTTGAACTGGCGCGCACAAACACTTCTCTCACTATTTGCACCTATTAGAAAACGTGCAACAGCAATGCACACAAAGTTACTTCCTCCACTTGCTGCTACACTTACCTTGTGTTGCCGGCCACGCACGAAGAGAGCGGAGTGGTGGGGACACCAAATGCCTTTTTTTTCTGTTCTTTCTACGTTATTTTTTTTTGTGTTTGCATTCTAATGCTGAAGCGTCTAGCTTGTCGTTCTATCACGCTCATGTGCTCTTTTTCCTTCCATTGTTCGAGCTGTATTTTTGTTTTAACTCACCTTTGCTTTTATTGCACCGGCATTCACATTTTGCACCGTTGTTTATTTTTCTACTCATCAGTTACATTTTATGTTGTTACAGTTGCTCCTCACCCATTTGTGTGTTGCTGCTTCACTTTTTTCGTGTGTGTGCGTTTGCCTGTGTGTGTGTGCTTTTTCATTTCTTTTTTCTATATACCCACTCTCTCTCTTGTTGCGCACTTCATTTATGTTGTAAAGCAGCAACTCATTGTAGACAATTGTATTTTTCAGCGCATATATACACATATATAGACACACTTTACTACTTTTTTTTCCATTTATTATTATTACTTGTTTTTTGTTTTTAGTGTATTATTACTTTCTTTTTACACATTTCTTTTTTTTTTTTACTTCTCCGCGTAGGTGTGGTAGCATAGACCGCCGCCTCCACTCATTATCTGTTAGCGGCCACAACAATGATAAAACGCTTTTTGTCAAATGCCACCGCATTGTCCGCTAGACAAACTCTCGCCTCTGCCAGCTCTGTGCGTTTCGTAGCCCGGGCGAATGTGTGGTCGCGCGCAGCAGTGCCGTCGACGCTCTTTCGTCGGGCTGCGCCGTCCGCCGGGTCTTTGTACATTCCGGCATTGAGTGAAGTGAAGCGATATGGGTCTGCCGTCGCCCGCTCCGCCGCCGCGAGAAAAAAAACAACAAAGAAAAAGAAACCCTCGTGGGAGTCTTCGAAGAAGACGGGTAAAAAGACCACGTGGCGCAAGAAGAAGCCCGTCAAGAAAACCAAAGCGGCGACGAAGAAAAAGGGGAAGCCGAGCGGGCGCTACGCGCGGGAGACGATCAAGTACAACAAGCGGGTCAAAGCTATTGCGAAGCTTTGGAGGGAACAGAAGAGAAAGAATTGATGGCACTCCGCGCGCACTCACAGAAAAATATACTTTTTTTATTTTCTGTTATAATTATTATCTTTTTTTTTCACTTTTTGTTATACCAATATGGGTAAAGCTCAACAACAGATTTTGTTTTCTTTACCGCTATGTATTTACGTCACCTCAATTTGCACATTAAAACTTATAAAAATCTCTGAGCTTGTTTGTAAGTGTGTGGGTGTATACAAACAATTTACACAGAATAGCTTTTTTAACTAAAACAACTACTTCCGTAAAAAGTATTGTTTTTTTATGTCTGCTCAACTTTTTCTACCTTTATACTTTTACCCACTTTTTGCTTTTTCTTTCCGTTTATTGTACTTTCTGTGTTTTATTTATTTTTTTTTCCCGTGCCCTACCGCGGCTACGTCTCCTCTTCTATAACGAAAAAAAAAAAAAAACAGAAACACATTTCAATTGGTTTAGAATTTGTGTCTTTTATCAAACAGTTTATTCTCGCTATTTTTTCATTAATTAAACCTTTTTTTTTCCCGTCGTTTTTTATTACTTATTTTTTAATTGTTTTACTCTCTTTGTATATACATTTACTCGTAGCGTACACCGTTTGAATCGCGCGGGAACACTACAACAATCATTAGAATAGCCGTTTGCATTGTCCTCATGCATGTCGGAAGATCATTCTGAGGTGCGCGAAGCTTCCCGTGCGGCCTCCCCGGCCAAGCGGAAAAAGCAGGCAAAGGCAAAGGAGGTGAGCCACGCAACGAACGACGGGTCGAAGCGCCCCAGTGTGTTTCAGGTCAAGCAGCCGAACAGCGCCGGGCTTCCGCCTGTCACAGATGAGAAGGGCCCGCTGCTCGAGATGTTTCACCCCGGGCGGAACAGCACCATGGCCGCCGAGATGAGCATGGTCTCCTACAGCATCGGCGAGAACAGTTTAGACTTTGGCGGCCGAATGGACAAGCTCGCGGAGCTAGAGCTGCTGCAGCTGTGGCAGACGCTCTGGGACGGAGTGCACGACGCGGAGCTGCTGCGGCACGCGGAGAGCAACCCGCGCGCGCGGTGGAACCCGTACCGCCCCCTCCGCGGCGGCCTACAAATGCGGGAGCAGGTGCTCAACTCGCAGGTGGTGGAGTTCAAGGACGTGATTCCGACGGACGCCATCTACATCAAGGGCGTGCAGCTCCCAAGCGGCTTGACAGCGTTCGACCCGCCGACCGTCATGGAAGCGATCGAGACCCTGCGGCGCCCGAGCGAGCGCAGCAGCCACCTGAGCCGCCCCGCGGAGTACACGTACGAAATGGTGCCCTCCGACCACCTGCGCGCCGAGCTCCGTGTGCAGGGCGCCTCCTTGCCCACTCATGCCGCCTCGCCAGGTCTGGAGGACATGAATGGGATGGAGGAGATACTCGCGGCGGCGGGAACGCCCCCGGTGGATGTCTTCGCTCTTCAGCGGGACTCCAAAAAGGGAAAAGGCGAGGCGGCGGCGGCGGCAGCGGAGGAGGAGGCGGATGATGCTGGTGGGCCGGCTGCCACTGCTGCTGCTGCTGCTGCTGGGGCCGAGGAGGATATCACACCTGAGACTGTCCACCGGGAGGAGATGACGGACTTGCTTTTCCAGTACCTGTGGCGCAAGGTGGTGCTGCCCTTCTACGTGAAGAAAGAGGCAGCGGGCAGCCCCGCGACCACGCCGGCCGACGCTTCGCTCGCCGTGGAGAGTTTGTCCCCGAGCCCGCAGGAAACGAAGTATGCGGCTCCGTTTCACAACCAGCGCATGCGGTGCAGCAGCGCGTTTGCTGCGGCTGCCCAGACGACAGAGGACGCGCCCGTCCCTTCACTGGCAGCGACGCCCGGGGCACAACCGGTGCGCCGCCCAACGACGAGTGGGCCGGTGCGCTACTCCTTGACGGGACCCGAGAGCACCCGCGTGCCGCCGCCACCGCCGCCGTCCGCCCACAGCGGTGGCGGCGGCGCAAGTACACGCAAGACAACGTCGTCGGCGACAGAGGCGGCCAAGTTGCTCGCGGAGCTGGACAAGGAGCACGCACGCGGCGATCAGCCGAAGAAGGGAAAGCGCCACAAGAAGAAGCGACATCACTCCTCTAAGGGGTTCATTGAAGAGGAGGTGATCGACGCCGACACGGAGGCGAGCTCGCCTGGACGGCAGGGGATCCACCTCGTGCAGCGGCGACTGTCGCCGTTCGGCCGCGACGAGGCGGGCAGCAGCGCGCCGCTGAGCGTACCCTCCGCCTCCTCGTCAGAGAACGCGTCTGCGGTGCATTCGGCGCGCCGTGGGCAGCTGTCGAGGCCGAACTCGGCGCACGCGAGCGACCCGGTTGGCATCTCCGCCGCTGCGTCGGAGTCGGCCTCGAGCGCGCTGAGTGGCACTGCGCGGTGCGGCACACAGCAGCAGCGAAACGCTTCCAGTGGCTCGCGCCACGATTCGCCAACGCGTGAGACGACGGCGGCGACGCTGCTGCAGCTTCAGCTGAGTCGCAACGCGAGCGACGTTTACAGTGCGAGTGGCGGCGGCGCCGCCTCACCGAGGGATGTCGACGACGCCGGCGCCGCTGCCAGCGGGCAGCCGCAGATGGTCGACTCGTCGTACGCGAGCGAAATGCACCTCCGCCACGGGAGCGCGCCGCAGACGGCGGCGGCGGCGTCGCCCGCGGACGCGCCCACGGCGGCCAACAAGTTCTCCAGCTCCACCCCTGGGGTGCACAACCACCTCCGCGCGAGCAGCCACGCGACAGTGCAAAAGGCCATTGCGGTGAGCAACAGCTGGCGGGCAAAGAACGCGGAACAGATGGCGCAGCTCTACGGTGTGGCCGCCAAGGGGAAAAAGCCCGCTCTCTCCCCCTCCTCCTCCTCCTCGAAGCAGTCGTCGGCCCGCTTCTGCTCCCCGAACACCGGCGGGGCGTCGTCGCGAAATGACATGGCGGCGGTCGTGTCAGGCGAGTCCGAGTGCAGCGCGGCGGCCAGCGTGAAGGCGCAGGAGCCGCTGCAGTACAGGTCACCCGACGCGCGCTCGCGAGACAGCTCACACCATACCAGCAAGTCCGAGCGCTCCAGGCCGCCGCAGACAATGTACTTCAAAAGCAACAAGACTGCTTCCGTTGCCCGGCGTCAGGTCCTGCCAACCACAAAGCGCCTCGGCAGCCCGAGTCCCAGCCTTATCCGACATCGCGGGCTGGAGCCCATGACCACACAGCCGCAGGAGACGAAAGTGCAATCTGCAGCTTCCCCTAACAACGGCTCCTTGGCGGAAGTGAATTGGAAGCGAAGAGGCAGCTCACCGCAGGGCCGCCGCCTGGAGCCTCTTGCGCTGGGCGACCCAAGGCTTCATTAGCGAAAAAAAATTAACAAGGAAAAGATACTGGTGAATGCATCAGTGTAAAACCGTGTTTGCACGCACACACACAAATAATAAAAAAAGAGAAAACGAACGATATCCGTTTTTTTTTTGTTTTTTTTGTCTGTTCTTTTATTTATTATTTCATTTTTCCCAATATACACATGTGTTTTCGCCGTCTTTTCTTCGTGCGTTTCGTGCTTACAAGCAAAAAAACAAACAAAGTGCATACGAAGCGAAACGAGTAATAGGATACAGACTAGCTGAATACTCACCTCCCCGCTCGTCGCCATTATGTTTATGCGTGTCTTTATTGCATCTTATTTATATTAACTCTCTTTTCTTCTGTTTTTTTTTCCCCTCTTTTTGTATATTATTATTCTTAGATGAATGGTAGTAGTACTTACACCGTTTGCCCGTACTGTGGCGATCGGACAGCCATTGGCGCGATGAAGATACACTTGCTCCATTGCACAGGACAGTCGCCACCGCGAAATGGCCTTGAGTATTACGCTCAGCTGAACCGAAAAGCAAGGAGCACAAGCAAGGACGTGACGCGCGCTTTGGAAACGGCGTCGGTGACGTCTTCCTCCGCCGATGCGGCTGAGGTAGTGTACTCACCGCCGCCGCGCAACCCCGCCACCAAGCCGAGCGCCCACAGTCACACCTGCTCCGTCCCTTCGTCGTCCGGGGAGACGAGTCCGCCCAAGGCGCAACTCGCGAAGCAGTATTCAACTTCAGAAGCAGAGGCAGCGGCGGCGGACAAAACGGACATTTTTTACCGTGTGGGCGTCGCCGCGCCGCTCGATCTCAACCGTACCAGCGTGGCGCACGAAAACAGCGCCAGCCAAAGTCGTGCGCCGCGCGCGTCTGACCAGCCAAGTCATTCCATAGTGGGGGACACAAAGATAAACAGCAGCGTCCGCGGTATCCTCCATCTTAAAAGCGCCTCGCCGCGTCAACAGGAGCACGCGCCTTCGTCTGCCTCCTACCGCACGCTCACGAGCTCGGAGCCCCCCCCAGCAACTTGTACTCGTGCGTCGAGCAGGTCCACGGAGTCGTCCGCGCGACCCCCAAAAGACGGGTTCTCTGCCAGTGCTGCCCACAGCGACGAGGGGCACGCCGCGAGGGCGCCGAGCCACCGCGTGGCATCGTCGTCGGCGCCGTACCCTCCGTCTCGCGCGAGTGCGGCGGGAGGTGACCTGACGACTGAGCGACAGAGCAAGAAAAGCCGTCTAAGCCAAGCCATGGGAGAGGGTGGCGGCGGCAGTGGCGGCGGTGGCGCGTCGTACAACAAGCGCGGCGCCTCCTCGCTGCCCCCGCATGGATTAGCATCACGGTCTGGACCAACCGTCGCTACCAGTCGCAGCAGCGACGACACGGCGGAGCTCGTGGGTCGACTAGAAAAGCTAGAGATCACCTGCGGTGTGGTGCAGGATGTGGTAGAGCAGCAGTCGGAGCAGGCGGCGTTTAATATGCAGGCGAGCGAGCGGCTGTTCGCGGAGGTGCAGTCTCAATGCGAGACGTGCCAACGGCTCCACAGCCACGCCGCGGAAGCACGTAAGGATCTGGACGAGCGCGTTACACGGATCGAGAAGCTCATCCAGACTGAACTTCAAAAACTTCAGCAGCTTTACGGGAATGTGGAAGCGGAGGTGAAACAGCTTCGATCGGCCGCGGCGGCTGCGCATCAAACACCACCCACCGTGGCGCCGTCGCGACCGGAAGGCAATGGCATCCAAGTGCTCTCGCACTCATCGTATGCAGAGCGGTACAACCCGAACTTCTACGCTGACCAAAGGCAGCGGGAGCACAAAGTGCTGCAGGCGAACCCCGGCCCCCCTCCCACTGGCGGCGAGAACACGAGCAACAGCGTCAAGGTATCCGGGCTCAACGCGTCCACTGTGTGCGAGGAGGGGACGCCGCAACTGTCGTACATGAACCACAACACTAGCACGGGAGCCAACTCCTCCGCGTCGGGCATCTTGAGCGCGAGCGCGGCAGTGCCGGCGTCCGCTTTTTCCTCCGCAGCGATGGGCAAGGGCACATCGCCGTGGGTGGAGCTGCTCGCCCGGCGGCAGGAGGCGAAGCGCCGCCACGACGCGACCGTGATAGCCCACACACCGAACAACTTGTCGCGTTTGGAGACGACGATGACGCAGCCGTTTAGTATAAGCACTATTGTTAACAAGCTGAACGGGCCGCCTTCTGTCAAGGCGCACTCACCGTGGCGTATTGGGAAATGAGTCTCTTTCATGGCCCCTCGTCTCGCTCTTCATCATCTTCTTCATCATCGTAGTCTTCATTCATGTTGACGGTTGTTCTGTAAAACTACTATGTAATATTGTTATCATTATTACTTGCCACCAGAATGTGCAATACCTAGAGACACCTATCCACACAACACACACACACACACACACACACACACACACAAATACATACAAATACGCACATACACATACAAATTCAAGCTTATACAAGCACGTATAAATACATATACGTGTGTGAACCCATCTTCATCCGGCTAGAATTATAATATATGTATACATATACTACTGCTGCCTTAAATGCTTTTTCTTTTTTTCTGCTGCGTCCGCCAGCTGCTGTTCTCTGCTTGTGATTCTTTTTTGCTTGTCCACACGTATCTGCTTGTTTTACCCTGTCTCTCCTTTTCCCAACATCCACGTTCTATTTTTTTTCGCAAATCTGCAAGGAAAACCTACCTGATCGCCCCCCACCCCTCTCCTTTATGTTAGATGCCACCCAAGCTGTGCGAAAACTGCAACGAAAACAGAGCCGCCCTCCGAAGACCAAAGAACGGCCACATTCTCTGCCAAGAGTGCTTCTTCTCCATCTTTGAGACGGAGGTGCACGATACGATTGTGAAGGAGAATCTCTTTCAGCCCAACGACATTGTCGGCCTCGGGGCGAGTGGCGGGAAGGACAGCACGGTGCTCATCCACCTCATGACGACCCTCAACGAGCGATATCAGTACCGCTTGCAAATGATTCTGGTCAGCATTGACGAGGGCATCGTCGGGTACCGCGACGACAGCCTCGAGACGGTGAAGCGCAACTCGTCCTTCTACCACCTCCCTCTTCACATTCTCTCCTACAAGGACTTGTACGGGTGGACGATGGACGAGGTGGTGAAGGTGTCGGGGCTGAAGAACAGCTGCACGTTCTGCGGCGTGTTTCGGCGCCAGGCCCTCGAGAAGGGCTCGCTGCTCGCCGGCGCGTCTAAGATTGTGACGGGGCACAACGCGGATGACATGGCGGAGACCATTCTCATGAACTTCTTTCGCGCCGACGCGCCGCGGCTCGCCCGCTCCACCTGTGCGATCTCGGGCGGCAAGGACGGCACTATCGCGCGGGTGAAGCCGCTCAAGTACGCATACGAGAAGGAAATTGTGCTGTACGCGCACTTCAAAAAGCTAGACTACTTCACCACCGAGTGCACCTACTCGAAGGACGCTTTTCGAGGGACGGCGCGGGCGCTGCTGAAGGAGATGGAGGCTGTGCGGCCCCGCTGCATCGCCGACATCGTGGCCGCCGGCGAGGCGCTGCGGGTGAAGGAGGTGGACGCGACGCCCAGCCAGGCGCCGCGGCCGTGCGGGCGTTGCGGCTTCGTGACAAGTCAGCGTCTATGTCGCGCCTGTGTGCTTCTGCAATCCCTACAGCAAGGAAACCCACTGGCTGCTCTGCGTAACACTGTGTGATTAGGCACCGCGC
>AUXK01000168.1:0-12545 GCA_000482165.1 Strigomonas oncopelti | reverse complement strand
AAAAAATGCAATTTTATAAATACACATGTAAAAGCAGTCTTGTAATTTATTTTTCGACCAAACAATGCAACTCAATCAAAGCAACCTTTTCATTGTTTCTTTCTTTTGCTCCTCTCCGTTTCCCAACCCTTTCTTTTTCTTACTTAACGTGTGCTTTGCTGAAAAGTGTTTTATTCTTCTTTTTTTTCCTACGCATAAGCATTAAGACAAAAGGCAACTGCAAATTACAACAACACTAAGTATAGAGCCAATTGAATATAGTTCATCTAGACGAAAAATCCACCTTTTTTTTTGTTTGCGCTAGTATACCATTTTGGCTTTGACTTTCTGGGTAGGCAAAACAATAAAAACATCAAAAACAACCGGGAAAAGCAACAAAAATAAAACAATATTTTTTTTGCTCCCCTTTTCTCTCTTAGTTTGCTTGCAAAAAAGCACGGGCATGTATTACACGTCTCCATCGTTTGCATACTCTAGCACAGCCTCATTGCCGCCAACCTACACACCTGAGCCACAGCCTCCTCCCCCACCAGACGACTCCGGCGCCGGCCGCCATCCCGGCAGCAGCAATGGTGGTGGTGGTGGTGGCGCGCACGGTGGACAGCCTAATTTGCAGCGAGAGGGCCAGAACGGCAGCGCCAATTCTTTTCATTTCCGCGCCGGCGCAACGGCGGGAGCGGCAGCAGTAGCTTCTTGCTCTTTGCCGGTGACAACGGCGGCCAGTGAACAACACACATGACAACAACACTATCAATAGTGCAGCGGCGGAGAAGAACGCGGACGGCCGGCTCGGGCTGCCGCCGAGCAGAAACCACGCGCCGAGCGAGGAAATTGCAAAAGACTATAACAGCCGTGTTTCCCACTACACCCCGCCGTCGCTTCATCTTTTCGTAGGCGCCGGCGGCCATGACGCCGGCGGGGCACCCGCCCCTGCCGCAGGCGGCGGAGCGGGAGTTGGAGCTGCGGCGACTCTGCCGGCGGACCCTGCCGCCACCGCCACCGCCCGGCGCGCCCCAAGCAGAGGCACGCACGGCTGCACATCGCTGCGCCGGAGCCAGGGGGAGGCGGGCGGGAGGGACAGCTACGGAGGGGCGGCAGCGGGGCCGAGCGGCGGGTACGCGGTGGGCAGCGCGCAGCCGCAGCGGCCGCACCGCCCCATCGGGACTACGTCGCCTTCCCTGCAGCCCGCCGCCCGCGGCGCGCGCACGTCCCCGTCGCCCCACCCGGCAGGCAGCTTGCCAAGAGGCGCCAAGCCCGGCGCCGCACGGTCCAGTTTCCAAACTCTACAAACGCTTTACTCGCGCACGCCCCACGGACTACCTGAGGACAGGGAGGACAGCGGCGGCGGCGGCGGAGCAGCACCCACGGCGCACATGCCGCGCGTGGCCACTGCCCCTCGCGGCGGCGGCAGCGGCTGTGGCCGCCTCGGCAGTAGTGGCGGCACAGGGCGCCGAAAGATCTTTCTGCGTCGCACACTGAAGAGGACGGAGCACGCGGAGCGGCCGAGCAGCGCGCAGCCAATGCGCAGCGACTCCGCACCGGACACGAGCGCCTTCGCTTTTGCGGCCACGCCCCCTCTCAAGCGCCCTACGACATCCACGGCGGCGTTGTTTCAGCGTCGCGGCAGCAGTCCGGCGGTGGCCACGACGACGGCAACAGCAACAGCAACGGCGACAGCGACGGCCTGGCCGCCACCCGCCTGCATCCCCGCCACCACGGAGGCGGCGACAAAAGAGAAGCCGGTCGGCGGCAGCCGCACGCTTCTCGACACGGATACCACGCACATAGACGAGGCGCATGCACTGCGGGAGAAGGGGAACGCGTACTTTGCCAAGCAGCGGTACTACAAGGCGATCAGGACCTATACCAAGTCACTAAGCTGCGTCGAGAAGCACTTGCTGTTGGCACCCCAAGACGACGAAACGACGGCGGCAGGATCGATGGCGGCAGTGCGGGCGCTCAACCTTTTTATTCTCATTTTGTGCAACCGCGCGGCGGCGTACTTGTTTGTGTGCCAGTTCTACTCCGCCTCCCTTGACTGCCTTTTTGTGCTGCGCTGCGCCGACTACTTTGACAAAACGGCGCACAAGGATGGCATCAACGCGTTCCAGGTCCTCAAAGCGCGCTGGCGGCTGGCGAAGTGCCTTCTTCTTCTCGGCGACACTCCGGGCGCGCGTGAGGAGTATCGAAAAACGCTCGCGCTGTACGAGGGGTGCATTGCCAGACACACGGCCACTGCGCAGGCCGCCGCCCTACATTACCGCGGCGCCGCCGACACGGACCGCGAAGGTCAAGACGCAGGCGTCTTGTTCGGAAAAGATACGCTGGTGCCCATTTCAAAACTTGTCCGCGAGAAGAAGGCCATTGTGGAGGAGATGCGGTGTATGATAATCTACGAGGAGTCCTTTACCGACTTTCAAAAAGCGCTGCTCACGCGACTTCCCACCAGCGCGCCCAACAGTGAGCGAGAGGTGATGGCGATGGCGATGCAAGAGGCGTCGAACAAGTTGGGCACTATATTCCAATACTTTGACATCGCCAGCTATCCTTCGCTGCACATGCGGCAGCTCGAAATGGACATTTTGGTGAGGCCCATCGCGGTGCTCGACACGATTCGGGCGCTCAAGAAGGAGTGGGAGGCGGAGGGGAGGGACGAGAAGGTCTCTCTCGCCCGCCAGCTCGATGCGCTGCACGCCCAGTGTTTGTTTTTCTGCGCCTTCGACCCCAACTCGACGGCCGACATCCTCGCGCTGCTGCGCGGCTTTGTGAGCGGCGTCGTTGAGAGGGAGGGGCAGGAGGTGGCACAGCAGCTGCAGTGCTTCGCGGCACTGGAGGGGGCTCTTTTCCCAGATGGGGAGAAGGATGCCGCGCGCCGCGCGTCGTTTGCGCTGTACGGCGAGCAGGTCAGAGCCTTGCTGCACCCTGAGCGGTACGCCACCGCCGCCATTCGCCCGGACGGAGGAGCCGCGGCCGGCGAAAAAATGGAGGAGCGTGACGCCGGCCGCGCGTTCTCCCGTTTTGCGATAATCAGGCCCCTGCAGTACTTCGTGGAGCAGTTCGTCCGCAACCGCGACGGTGGCAACGGGGCGTTTCAGCGGGGAAACTACAGCAAGGCTTATTTTTATTACACAAACATCGTCAACCTGACCTTCTCTGCCGGCTCGCCAAGGGACGCGGCGGCGGTCGCACCACCACCACCGCCCCCGTACGACTTTCTCATTTACTACAACTACAATTTGCTCTCCGTTACCTTTGGCAACAGGGCGGCGGTGCTCATGCAGATGACCGGCGGGGCCGCCTCGAGCAGCAGCTACTACACCCAGGCGCTGGCGGACATCAACTCCGCGATCGACCTCTTCGACTGGGTCCACCAAGTCAGCGCGAGTGGGGCGAGGGAAGAGATCAAGACAAACATACGGCAGAACTATGCGAAACTGGTGTGCCGGCGGGCGCGGGTTTACATGTACCTTGCCCTCTGCGTGAGCGACCCCACCGATGTGCGCGCGTTTGACAACGCCATTCGCGATTTCCGCTGCGCCAACCAGTTCGCCCCTTCGGAGGACACGAGGGCACAACTGCAGAACGCCGAGGCGGAGAGGCGGCGGTTTCAGACGCGCCCGCGGCCCAGGAGCGGCGCCGCCGCCGGCGCCTACTCGTACAACACCAACAGCACAGCGCCGCGGCGGCGGGCGCCGAACTACAAGAGCTGGGACACCGAGGAGGACGGAGGCGACGAGGACGCAGACGCGAACCCGTACATGCACTTTAACTACACCGCAAAAGCCTCCAAGGTGGGCGCCTACCTGCGGCTCTTCAACCTGACGATGTCGCCGGTGGAGGCGGCGCAGCGCGGAGAGGGGGACAGGCTGCTGTTCAACAAGACCAACCTCGAGAAGGCGTACCGCAAGGCCGCCCTGCAGTGGCACCCCGACCGGTGGGTCACCAGTGTGAACGTGGCTGAGCAAAAGCAAGCGGAGGCGAAGTTTAAGGAAATTACAGCCGCCTACGAGGCACTTCGCGAAATCGGAGCATAGTAACTAGACATACAATGTCTATCGGGCGAACCGGTTCTTTTTTTTCTTTCTCCTTTTTTTCTCTCTTCCTTTTTCTTTCTTGCTTCTTTTCTCAATTACCTCCATTGCGGTACTACTATCTGACATTGTACTACTTCTTCTTCTTTTTTTTTCTTCTTCTTCTATCTTTCTCCGTTACTATTTATCGCATTTTGACCAATTTGTCCAGCGAATGCTTTTGTTCTGCTTTTCCTTTTCTATATTTTCCCCTCTTTTATATTTCTCGCACTTTATCCTTTGACTTCCTATCATCTTTGCTCATCACATCGCACGCATAGGTCACAATGCACATTTGAGGTTTGCTATATATATGCATTCCATCCTTTATGACACATCTCTCTCTCTCTCACTCTCAAATTCTACTGTTTCTTTAATTTATTTTCCCTCTGTCGTTATTTCCATTCTAACAAAGGCTCAAAAGTTTTTTATTTGTTTTATTTTATTTTATTGTCTTCTGTTCTGTAATTATATATATTCAATTGGTCTTGCGCTATCTATACACAGCATCATGAGCAACTTCAGCTCCTTTGTGGACCACTATATTCTGCTGCTTGCTGCGCGCTACCACGCCCCACTAGAGCATGACGCGGCCGAGGCGCTCGACGACGACGCGGAGGGCAGCGCGGCGTGGCAGCAGGTGTCGCGCGCCCTCCAGCACGCCCTGCACGGCCCCCTCAGCGTCGAGGAGCGCAAGGAGATGCGCCTCGTCGACGTGTCTTTCTTCACCGCCCCCCTCGTGCGCCAGCGCGCGCTCTACCTGCGCTGGCACCACGCACAGAAGGTGAGCCGCAAGCGACGGGAGAAGCAGGCCGCCGCACGCCCAGGCTTCGACGTCACGCGCGACTCCATCAAGACAGACGTGGAGGCGATTTATGCGCTGGTGCGCACGCAGCTGCCCTCGACGGTGGTGCTCACGAACGACGCGCTCGACAGCGAGGAGGAGGAGGGGGAGGAGACGGTCGACGAGAACAAGATCCAGCGCTCGCACGCGAACCCCGAAGCGGCAGGGCTGGCGCCGGTGGAGCTGCCCGCCTTTATGCAGACGACGGCCGCCGAGCGGCAGCGCGACGCCGCGTTCAGCCTCGCGCGGGACTCCTTCCTCACAACCATACAGAAGCTGCAGGCGGAATTTTACCAGACGCACCGGCGATGGGTGGACGTGCCAGCTGACATCTTGGAGCCCCCAACGGGGCCCGCCGCGGGGGCGCGCGCGGCGGTGGACGCGACGCCGCCAAGCAACAAGAGGCCCTCGCTGCAAGAGGAGAGGGAGCGCCTGGAGCTGCTTGTGGCGCTCAACAGCGGCGGCGGCAGCAGCAGCAGCAAAGAGAATGCGCGTGACAGCTACAAGGCCGACGAGCACGCGGCGGGCGACTGGCGCGCCGGGGGCCAGAACCCGCGCGACGTCGTTGCCTCGGTGCGCGAGCGACTCATGCGGGCTACCAACGCGGCGGAGGGCGGCAGCGGCGCGAAGCCGATCCGCCCGTCCGCGATGACGAACGAGGAGATGGAGCGGTACTACACGGCGCAAACGACGCCGAACCTCAGAACGGGTCGGGCTGACACAAAGATGAACGGACGCGCACCCTCTGGCGTCGCAAGCGTGGTGAAGCCTGTGTCGGGTGCGGCGGGACAGGCGGCAGCGGCGGCGACGGCCGGAAAAGACACAACGCCGCCGGCGGGGAGGAATAGGCGGTGGCAGGTCATGGAGTACACGGAAACAAACGACAATGAAGAAAACACGTCGTCGTCGTCTTCAGCGTCGTCGTCGTCGGGCGAAGAAGAAGAGGAGGAATAACATACTCGTCTTTCTCAGCACATCACTTCACCTTTTGGCAAGTGTTATTCTTCCCCACCCCCCTCCCTCCTTGGCTCCACCTTTTTGCTCTGGACGACTCTGTTACCCCCTGTATATTGTGTTGATCACGACCTTTTTTGCGCATGCACGCATGCATGCATGTATATACATACATATATATATATATTTGTACACAAACCCACACGTTTGCATTCCGCATGCATTATTAAAGCAAAAAAAAAAAAATAGACACAACGATAAATTACGCGAAGGCGCCATTGGTGTACCGCTTTTATTCGTTACCACCACACCCCAAGGGACATGTACGTTTTTTTTTTTCCGTCTGCTCTTGTCGTATCATTTTTCGCCCTTTCTCACTTTTTCTCTCTCTCTTTGCTTTGCATAATATAAGCGCAACCATCGTAAATAAGAAAAAAAAAAAATAGGTGTAGCACGTTTATTCTTTACCCACTTACCTTATCTATTTCCCACTTGTACCATTATTTTTAGATTCAATTCTGACTTTTAGAAGAAAATACCTAATATATAGTTTAATCGGTAGATGAACCACTATTTAGATGACTATTACTACCAGCAGCAAAAGGCGGACCTAGAACAAATAGCGCATTACTTTGAAGATGGCATGCAAGACAACGCAGAAGACGGTGAGCTTAGCACGAGTCGTGCGGCAGTGCCTTGCACAAATGCAAGCAGACTCGCTCAACCAGAGACTCGTAGTAGTATCGCTGAGCAGCCCATGCAAGCGAGGAGACTCGTCGCTGCGGCGGCAGGTGAAAGGCTGAGGGTGGCCGAAGCCCCGGTCACCAGCGGAGCCCCGCATGGCCGCCGTGCTGATTCGCGGCCGATGCCTGAGCTAGTGCGCAGTCGCAGCGCATCGACAGACACTGTCTCGACTATCCTGGCGGACTACTTCAATGACAGAACGAGCTCCACCGGCCAACGGGAGCGCACACTCGCCCCTGATGAGCGAAGGGGCGACACCCGGCGCGGTCATGTTACAATGAAGAGCCCCACCTACAACACTCAAAACGAACTTGTGGCTGTCCCTGCTGCCGCTAGTCCGTACAGTCTACTGATGCCGCACAAGAAGCACGCCCTCCCCGCCCCTCCCACTCCCGCTGCCACCCCGGCACCTGCTGCTGCTCCTGCGCCTGCGGCTGCGGCTGCGGCGGGTGGGCTTCCCTCCAGCGTGCCCCCGAGCCCGCCCGTCGCCAGCCTCACAGGCACCGACACGATGAGCGTGCTCTCGGAGACCAAGGCGAGATGGGAGGCGGAGCGGAACAACTACGACAGCACCATCGCCTCACTCGCCCAGAGTGTGCAGCTGGAAAAGCAGCACCGCACCTCCCTCGCGCAGGAACTTGACGGAATGCGAAAAGAAAACCAGGTGCTGCGGGAGATGATGGAGAAAATACTGAAGCACCAGCAGCAAGAGGCGCCGCAGACCTCGGCGACTTCAGACTTTCTCTCCCGCCAGCCGAGTGCCAGTGGTCCGCGCTCGCCGTCGCCGCGCAGCGCCAGCAGCTACAGACAGCGCCTCCTTCTAAGTCCGCCACTGGTCGACGCGGCCGCGCCCGCTGAAAACAGCATATGGGCGGGGGCGGAAAACGTCACCCAGCAGCCCAAGAGGGTGTCACCAGTAAGAAAGGATTGCATCGAAAACGTGTTTAGCGCTGGCCATCCCACGACGCAAGAGCCGCAGGAGGAAAAGGAGGAGGACCACGAGGGGGTGACAGCGCCGCCACCACCGCTGCCAGAGAATGTGCAGCTTCACAAGGAGGAGAACTCCGCAGGCGCGCTGGTCGAGGCGCCGGCCAAAGGCGACGACAACGCCGCCGCGAGCGCGTGGTGTGGACCTATGCACCAGTTCAAAACGCCCGCAGCAGCAGTCGGGTCCGCCGCGACCGCCCCACCCTCCCTCTCCCTCCTCGACACGTACACAGCAGGCGGAGGGGCCGCGGTGGACGAGGACAGCCTCTACTGCCGCATCGGCCACATTGCACCGCTGCGCCTGACGCAGGCGACGTTCCGCGAGAAGGAGCAGACCATTCTCGAGACCGACGATTTGCTCGCAAACTTCGTGGTGGAGCTGGACAGGCTGGCCCTCGCGACCGGCATGGCCGCGGCCCCCACAGCCAGCGCGCTCGACGCGGCGGCGCCGTTCAACGAGGTGGAGCGCACGCTCGCCGCGTTTTGCTACGGGAAGCAGATCGACTACGTTGACCGCGCGTTCCCGCCCGTTACAGCAAGCCTGGGCGGCGGCGGTGGCAGCGACGATGGCGGTGGTGGTGGTGGTGGTCGTAGTGGCAAGCAAGCGTGCTGCCGCCGCTACGTGGTCCGCGGGACGGCGTCGGGGACGAGCGAGGCGACGCAGTGCCTCATCCAGTGGCTCCCGCGCAGCCTCTACACCCCGGCGGACAGAGAGGCGGACCTCCTTTCGTCCGCCGGCATCGACCCGCAGGGGGTCCGCGTGGGCCCACTCGCGGACGTGCCGGTCGCGGCCGCGCTGGCGGCGCTGGCGGAGGCGACGGGGGCGGTCACCAGCCTGCTGGCGAGCACCACCGCCGCCGAGGAGGCGCAGGGCCTGTACACGGTGTGGCTCTGCCCGCAGGGCGCGTGGCAGCGCGTGTGCGTGGACGGCTATCTGCCGTGCGTCGTCTTCCCGCCACCGCCGGCGCCATCGGTGTACACGGTCGACCCGGCGGAGGGCAGCCCCGCGGCCACGGCCGACACCAAGGTGGTCCTCTACGGTTGCAGCAACCGCTTCACTTGCGATCTTTGGGCCCCGCTGTGCGAGAAGGCGCTCGCGAAGCTGTACGGCGGCTACGACGCGCTGCCCTCCCTGCATGCGGGACGCGTGCTCTCGTGTCTGACGGGCGGCCCACTGGAGCGCTGGACGTGGTGGCGCGACCGCGCCCTTGTCGCGTGGGAGGAGATGGAGGCGGCGATGAACACGTCGTCGCGGGGCAACGGCATTGTGCTTCTCACCACGCGCTCCTCCGTCAGCATTCACTACGAGGCGCTGCAGCAGCAGCAGCAGCAGCAGGAGCAGCAGCGTCAGACACAGCAGCAGCAAAAACGAAAGGCACGCAAGAATGCGAAGAGCACGAGCTCGTCGGCGACGTCCTCCTCTGACGCGAACTATTTTGACGATGACGAGGACGTGGCGCCCACGCAGCCGGCCGCCACCGCCGAAGCCGCGACCCCCACCGCCCCACTGCCGCCCGCCGTCGCCCTCTGCCAGCTGGCGGCGCTGCAGCTGCGGCCGAGTACATCCTACCGTGTGCTCGCCGCGGCCGAGAGCGAGGACGGCGAGCCGATGCTCCTGGTGCGCAACTGGCTGAAGGGCAGCCTGGAGGACGACGCCGCGGACGAGGCCGCGCAGCAGCGGAACGCTGCTTTGCCGACTTCCACCGCCACTGCCACCGCCGCGGCGCCGGCGCGGCGCTGCTCCCCCTCCCGCGGGGACGGCGGACCGCTGCGCGGGTGCGAGGCGCTCAACGTGCACACGGACCACCTGAAGAACGGCGAGAGCTGCGTGTGGCTCAGCTACAACAAGGAGGTCCTGCCGCTCTTCGACACGTTGGAGGTCTGCTTCGACTGCAGGCGTTTTCATGACGTGCGCATTCCCGTCCGCTTTGACGGGATGGAGCCCTCCGTCCCTCAGCACTTCTTCAAGGTGACGGTGCGACCGCCTCCCTCGCCAGCGGGGCCGCCCTACGCCCACGCGGCGCGGCACCCACCGGCCCCAGCGCGTTTGTGGATTGGCCTCCACCAGCCGCTCGGCGCGGTGGGCGCACCGGGGGGTCGGTGGTCCGGCAGCCCGGCGACCGGGGCAGCGGCAGCCGCGCATCCGGCGGAGCCGCTCGACGCAGAGTGCGTTTGGGGCCTGCGCCTCTTTCTAGTCGGCCTCAACAGAAGACGGACGGCCTCGTCGGTGGCGGTCTCCCTGTGCCCCGCGGAGTACTACATGCTCTCGGCCTCGTACGACGGTGAGTACCAGCACCAGCCCGCCGTGTGGATGTACGTGGAGCTCGACACGGAAGACCTGCGGCGGCAGTTGGAGGAGGAGGGAGGGGCCCTCGGCGAAGACGTGGGGGAGGAAAACAGCTTCTTCGTTATACCCCAGATTGAGGGGGACGTGCTGCTGCTGCAGCAGCAGCGCGGGACGCGGCGGACCGTCGCGACGGCGCCGTCCCGCCCTCATCGCGGCGAGCTGAGTCGCAACTACAGCCACTGCAGCGCCGTCGTGTCGCTCCTCGCGGAGGATCCGACGCTTTTTTCTGTGGAGGCCCTCCGCTCCCCGGTGGAGATGACGGCCGCCTTCTGCCACGAGCAGGTCGTCTGCGTTGACCTGGACGCGTGTGAGAGGGAGAGCTGCACCACCCTGCAGGGCGAGAACGAGCCCACCGCGCCGGAGCACCCGGTGCGCAGGAGCGAGAGGCGACCCCGCTCGTGGAGCCACACGCCGCCCGCGTCGCTGCACTCACAGGTCAACGGAAGGTGGGTCGATGGCTTCTGCTGGATGTAGGCAGCGTGCGAGCGTAGGTGAAAGCGCAACTGCGCCGCCTTCCCCCTTCTCAGCCCTGCACACACACACACAAACACACACACTTACGGATGCGCGCACCTGCTGCTGCTTGGCTGGCACCGGAAAACAAGGGAAACGGGTAACCCTTCATGTTCGCACTGAACATATATATATTGTATTTATATTATTTCTCTACGCACGACAACACCAACACGTCACAGCATTGTAAAACGTTTTTTTCTTTCTTTCTTACTTTCAGCATACTTTCGACACTGCGTATCACAAAAAACTTTTGCGCACACGCCGTTTGTTGCTTCTGCCTCTTTACCGGTTAAAATGCTTTGTATCAGTCGCTGCCGTTTCTTTCTTTCTCTTTCTCTCTCTCTCTCTCCTTTTCTCACATCGTTACCATTCTCGGACGCTGCGATTCAACACAGTGACTCTCTGCAACACCAGAAAACAAAAAAGAATAAAAAAGTAGATTTCTCAGCATGAGACTGGCGCACACGCCGTCTGACCGCAAAGGACCTGGCGTGTACTTAGATAGAGGCGGTCGTAGTGCTGCCGCTTTTTCTGCGAAGCCATCTTCCTACTCCCCTCCCTCTAGCTCCTCTCGCCCATTGCTCTACGGCAACGCAAGCGCCAGCAATTACAGTCAGGCGTCCGCTGCCACCCCGTTGTGCAGCAGCAGCAGCGTCCAGGACTCGGAGGCCACCACCTTCTGGCGCAGCCAGGCGGGGCAGCTGCTGAGAGAGCGGGAGCTATCGCAGGAGCGTCTGCTCAAGGAAAAAGAAAACAACTTCATGCTGACGCATCGCGTCGCCGTGCTGGAAACAAAGCTAGATATGCTGGGGTGCTCGCGAGACACCTCGACGGTGGGCGACGTCGGCGCGGACGGGAGAATGCTGCCGCCTGGCCATCGTGCACCCATCCGCGTGACGCGCGTGACGCCCGCGCGGGGCGAGGCGCTGCTCTCCCTACCCGATCCCGTCGCCGCCGCGCTCTCGCGGCCTGGTGGATTTCGGCTTCCCACCCCCGCGGGTGCAGCGGCGAGAGACCTAAGTGACAGCCCGAGCCCGCCCCCGCCGCCCTTCATCACCGCGCCCCCCCGCCCCGCCACACAGGGCAGAACGGCGTACACACCGCCCCCGCGGCGCAGACCGACGGGCGAGGGGGCGGAGCAGACACATCGGCGCGCCCTCTTCGCAGCGAGCAGCCCCCCTCGCGGAGCAGAACGGCAGGACCACCAGTACCTCTGCTGCCCGAGTTATTCCCCAAAGGAAAACTTGGCGCCCGCGGGGTACGTTTACGGCCCGCCCTCGCTCGCAGAGGTGGAGAGGCGCGCGGGAGATGGCGAGGACACATTATCCTCTTCGGCGACGGAGGAAGAAAATGAGCATGCGGGCGCGGAGGGCCTCTCTCCCATTCATGCCGCCTCACCTCAAGACCACCTCTACTCCACTGGCGCGATGCAGGCGGCGGCGCCAATACCAGCCCCACGCGGGCAGCGGGGGCCACCACCTCACTCACAATCACCGCCCCCCGTATGGCCACCAGCAACGGCGGCATTGACGCCAGCAGAGGAGAGTACGAACACGCGCGCGGCGAGTGAGCGGCCGCAATGGCACCGCGAGCAAGGGAGGGAGAAGATGGAGGCGGGGGCAGAGGCGGCAGCGCGCGGGCACAGCACGCGGGTCGTTTTTCGCAGCGCTTTGTTTGCAGCACAGCGCAGTCCGGTCGTCTCGCGCCGCGCAGCGGAGACGACGCGGCCGCGGGAGATGGCCGCTGCTCCTGTGCCGCCAATAAACATTTATACGGAGAGCAGTGACGCACGGGCACCTGACAGAGGTGCCTTTGCCGCACCGTACTCTCGAACGTGGGGTGCTCGCCGCCCGGCTGTGAAGACTGCCGCCCCTCGAGCAGCGAGCTGCACTTTGGCCAACGCTTTGAAAGGTTTTACACTGCTCAACTAAAAATGAGCATGGAGTGTGTTAATGAGCCACAGCGAGCCTTTTTTTTATATTTTACTCCTTGTATCACTATTATCATCGTCGTTATACATACATTTCTATTTTTATTGTCTGCACCAATTTTTCTTACTTGTACCTTTCGCTTTCGATCGACT